>JAQIXQ010002285.1:0-11092 GCA_034700485.1 Pseudosinella alba | reverse complement strand
ATTGACTTGCTAGGCTAATGCTTACTGGACTAGAAATTAACTAAAGTAACGGAACTTTCCCAGATATAGATAATAATTTTCTTCTAGTCATTAGATAAGTTGGCATAATCTGTTTACCATTTGCTTCTACATGCTTGTGGATGAGAATGAGTCAGGAAGAAAGTTATGGAAAGGATATAATGCTCACCTGGAATGATTTCATTTATTTTTGAATTGCCTTTTTTATAATGCACATGCCAATCCCATTAGTCACTAATATCGACTGACGTTCTATGTCAATTCCAAAAATAGAGTTTGCAAAGTGGATCTGATCAGATGCATGATGTGTAGGTAGATTTATGGTGATTTTTAATATTAATTGAGGGCATTGGGATTAGAAAATTCTGGAATTTGCCTCCAGATCTATTTTTGCTAAAGTAAATAGTCAAATTTTGGTGTGGCATGACATAACTTGGTATATTTACTTGGATAAAAGATTATTTATATTTGTACATATATCGTGGACACGCATGGTTCTCTATTTTTCTATGCTTTATTATGATAAATGGATCGATACATAAAGTCACTACTGCCAAATAAATACTTTTACTTATGCCACTATACTCCACAACAATAAAAAATTCATAGAGAATCCAAGAAGCTCTCTCGTCTTTCGGGGACTATTTTATGAACGGGAGAACTGCCACTGACGTGTCTGTAAATTACGTAGAGTAGGGCAGTGGGGGACTGGTGGTGCTGACGTTGCTGCGTGTCATCATGTCACGGATATCCATTTGGACATCAATATCCTTTTCCCATCTTTGACAGTCCGTCGGTTACCATCGTTCTCGCATGAGTCGATTTTTATTGCCTGGTCGTAATTCGTTTTTTATATGTCTTTCACTGTTCATGGCGACGACGACATTAGTACAGACCCAGGTATGTCCTGCCAATCGTAACGGCTTATGAGAAGTAAATCTTAATTTTATCGAGCAAACAAAACAGTCAACTGCATTATTGCTCATTTTATTATAGGGCGAGGAGGATATATATAATGTGGAACATGTTATGCGAGAAAATGATTTCATCCGGTTATTGCTCTTCCGGAAAATGACTTGGTCGTTTGCTTATAGTTCCAATTGATCATTTATGGGGAGGGGAAAGTAACTGGAAATTTAAGATAAGTAAATGTACATGGCCTATTTCTCCCTTCAATGTCGCCGTATTGTCGTTATGATTAATGTGTATTTAGTAAAACAAAAGGTTAAATCGGTGTTATTATCAGGGAGAGGAGAGTAGCTAAATTAAGTTGTAAAACGGGATATACTTTGAATAGGATTCGGTTTCAACCTGAATTATTAGGAAAACGGGTGGATTGGAATAAGTAAAGCCTCTAAATCAGACACAGGCATAAAAATTCTGAATTTTCATTTGTTTTCTCCAACTGTAGCAATTAAACTGACAGGATAGGATTAAGTGAAGGTTATTGCAATCCCCAAGGTCCTCTTGGAATTGTCTTGGAATAGGATAAACTAATGTCAATGGGCCACGAGTGTATCGTAGTTATAAATGCATTTTACAATTATATGTTACTGGAAATTACTCTGTATAAATGCTTACTTTAGGGAAACATGTCATTTGCATGATGTGAGGAACTGTATGGTTTGTAATTGTGAGTAAACATGCAAAGGTCCTATTTGCACTCGGGTTGGTGACTTTTAATTATCTAAAAAAAAAGACTGGATAAGTTGAAGAGCCAAGGTTACTAAATCTATATGTCTGAATAAAACTATTCAGCATCACGTGAGTGTGCGCCATTATTGTTACCCTTGTTAAAGTTCTTATTTAATGGCTGAACTCATCACCATATCTGATAAAACAAGAATGTCGATGCATAAATGGATATGGACAAGGTTATACATTTTTTGCACACTTTATTTCAAGGTCAAATAATTATTTCACCTCGTCCGAATGTTTCAGGTGGACATTAAGGATTTTACTTTGTTCCTTCTTACTCAGCCTAGATTACATTGACGAATTGTCTACCTATATGCAAAACTTAATTCCTTTTACAGGGAAGTCGTAATTCGCCAAATTAGTGTTTCCTTCCAAGGGAAATAATCATCGTCGGTAAGCTTCGTCTGGCTGATGACTTGATGAGTATGAGAAGTAGAAGTGAGATGCGAGGAAGGTCGAAATCAAAGTCAAGGTAAAAATAGAAGCGGAGCTTGCCCTAGGTAACGGATCATGTTTCTTTGTATTTTCTCTCTAATCTGAAGTGGAAGCTCGTCATTACGGCATTATCATTAGTCAGCAGTCGGAATGTATCAAATAAATATGCATATGTCTGGATAATAGCTGGATATGACTAAATGATATAATAATAATATGTCTATATGTCTGGATATGCTACCCTTCATTGTAAGCATGTTATGTTGTATTATATTGCTCCCGGGCACCCACAAGTGAAACCGCTTTCATTAATGAACACAATGAATGCAACATTCCCAAAAGCTTCCATTCTCTTTGAAGGGATTGACATGTATATTATTTAGTTGTGGAGGGGAGTATATTTATAAAATAAATCCACTTTAGCAAGTGATGTGAAAAGTATAAAAGGAAATATGTTTGGAGAGCGACATTGCCATATTTTATCGAATGGTGATTGTCAAATGAAAACCGTCATATGTATATATATTGTTTGGAGCATCTTCAGGGGCACTGTCATCTTCATATTCTGACTGGCGAAAAGTCCGAGTCCGAACTCGCTTGAACTATTTTGCAGATATATATATATATATATAGCTTGCTACATTGAGTAGGGCCTGCCATCCAGGAGTTTGCAAGAAAAAAAATATTTGCAAAAGCCAAATACTTCATCATTTTTTCCTCCTTTTTCCTCTGAAGTGGGTCTCCCCATGTCATCACATTATAGGAAACTGTGGCAGCTACAGCTAGGCTTCATAATCTGACATGCTGACGTTGGAATGGACAGTTTTTGCCCTTTCAGCAAGTCACTGTCAAGGTCCCACAGTTTGATGTCCTCATGTAGACGCTCACCAAAAACTCTGCAACAAAACTTGTTTGACTTTCACATAATGTCATTGAGGATGACGCACAATCAATGCTGCTATATATCTGTTTTTGGGATACAATGGTCTAGATCCAATGGAATTGAATATGGAAAATTGCCACAAATTCCAATTGAAATACTTGAATATAATTACTAATTAGATAATTATTAATCTGATGCCGCTGAGCCGAAACTTCATGAAAAGAGAAAGTCGTTCATTGTTCCTTTCACCTTCTGTAAAAGGATGACGATATTCCTACTGTGGAACTCTCTATGCATTCCTTTTAGGCAGTAGGAAAAATAATAGATTGCCATCTCAAGACGAAATTTCGATGCCTTTCCGTTTTTTGGAAAATACAATCTTTTTCAGTTTAATTTAATACCAAAGATGAATTTTGAAGGACGGAAAAACTAAAGCCAAAATTCAAGAAGGGAATAACCCAAGCTAAGGCCCATCCCGATAAAGAAATCAAGTTAACAAGCCCTTTTGTTTACCTATTCTACGGGAATTGTGGGAATGGGAACATCCTTTGTTGTTATTTCAAAAGCAGACAGTTGAGTTGAAAAGGGTGATAATTTTGATAGTGAACCGTAATTCAATTAATGGTAAAGTTTTCCTTTCATTTCTATTCATTCCTTATGATGGGAATGACGGTACGATATTGCCTTGTAATTATGGCTTGCCCTATAAAATTTTCAGAGGGAACTTCATCAATGATTATGTATGATTTGTCAAGGTTGGCTCTTTTGTCTCCCGTCAGGAGCTTTATATTATAAAGTTTTCTTTTTGCTTTGGGGAACTTCTCCGCAATCCATATGGATATAGATCATAAAATAGATCCTCATTTGTTGACGCATCCATCAATATTTCTTCCAACATTGTAAAATTTAAACTTGGCTGTTTTACTATCTACTCTTTATATGGTGAAAAATGGATACAATATTTAAATTTTATAACATCGCAAATAAATTGATGACAAATGAGCCAAGGAGTATCTCCCTCCCATAACTAACAGTCCTGCCACTTTCTGCATTCATATGCAATGAGCTTCATAAAATCCTAACGTAGTCGATGTTGAAATACCTAGTTACTCCGAACGTGCATATGCATCAACTTTCAAAAACTCTGCAAGCTCTCAAGTAAATAGAAACAGTTTTGGAGGAAACATAATTACCGGGCGTCATTTCTCCAATGATTCGGATAATTTCACAGCCATTTTGAGAACTGTTCTTATTTAATGAATAGGTGTATGCACAAAAGTAGGTATGTTAATAAGCTTGATATGACATAATTTAAGGAGCACATAGGTGGAAGTTCGTATCTGCATGGAGTTCCAGGAAATGTTAGAAATTTTTCAAGGTCATGAGCTTTTTCTCAAGTGTGCTTTCAATCCAGCTCACAAGCTTAGCATTCAATTTGGTAGTAGTCAATTCTTGAATAGTTTATCACAGCGGGAAAACTAGGCTGGTTCCGCTCTATTTCATTAAAACCTTCATCCATTACCTGTATTAATATCAGCTCGTTCCCATAAGTGCTTGAGGATATCTGAGATCTCTCACCGGAAGCTACTATATTAACTGTTCAGCTTCAGCTTGCGTGAATATTTCATTCCTTAAATGATGAAAAGAAAGTTAGAAAATAGTACACATTTTGAAGAAGAAATTAACATTTACAATACGTATTGTGCTCATTTGCTATTGCATAAAGCTTGACGATGTTTTTCAAGCTTGCACAACTGCTGAGAAAAAAGGCGAAGAATTGATCTTGAGTAAC
The DNA here is from genome assembly GCA_034700485.1 of Pseudosinella alba. Lineage (NCBI taxonomy): Eukaryota > Metazoa > Arthropoda > Collembola > Entomobryomorpha > Entomobryidae > Pseudosinella > Pseudosinella alba. The sequence goes on along the minus strand of JAQIXQ010002285.1, from coordinate 6,266 downwards.
GGCGATGAGAAGGATTGCCACGTCAATTAAAATTAATCTTGCTTGGTCCCTCACCTCATCTCATCTCATCGTGAGATGATTCAAATAGCTGGTAATTTAATTTCACATGGAAAGAAATTTTAGGTGGGCGGAGGAACTTCTTCAAAGTAAATTTGCTGAGGTTCGCCTCATTGGGGAAAACACTGAGATATTGAGAGAAGGTCTTCTTCTTCACTCCTTTACATCTTGTCCTCTGGCCTTGAATTTGATCTCCAAATTAGAGCAAGCAATGCTTTCAATTCTCCTCGACCTTCCAATTTTCCCATAGTCTGCATAAATAAAGGAATCCGTGGCTATCTATCACAGTGAAAGCGAAGGAGGAATTGTTCATATGGGAAACATTGTTCTACCACTTTTAAACTGTTTTCAGTCCTTGTCTGTTTGCTGTGCAAATAAGGACGAGGCTGTAGTTCACGGGATTTATTTCGTTTTGCTTGAGCGGATTTTGTTCGAGGAATATAATATTTGCTTTCATTATCCCAGGACTTCCTTTCTGTCGTCTTTCCATTAACGATATGTAGAGTACAAAGACCTTTTGCTCTGACTTTTAGAGATCACATAATATGTTTTTGAATACCTTTGATAATTTCCCATTTACGTACAAATGGAGCAAAATCCTAAAGCATAATAATAGGTATAATTCTTTTTGCTGCCGGAAGGGAGAATTAAGGAAATTAGAAATCCGGAGAAGGGACGCAAACCTACACCTGATTTTAGTTCCGACTCATGTTTACTTTAAAAAGAAGGAATCCATTTGAGAATATCTACTTAAATGCTTGAGTCCCTTTCCCTGCTTAGTATGCCAAGAACTCCTTTACCAACCAATGTGAAATGCAATATGAGGAAGGTCGAGTTTCTCAAGATGGAAGACAGGAACTTGTGCAATGAGATTTGCTCAATTCCAAGTGGGAGTTGTGTTACCTACTGGGATGGCACTGGTCTACTTCCATATTTTCGAGCTTGTCACCAGGTTTAGTAGATTTCAATTGAAAATAGAAAAAACAAGTTCAGTTCTTTGAACTTTAGGCTGGTCTAACCTTGACTTCCCAGCCAAGGTTCACAAGAAAGACCACAGAAAACAACAAGTGACTGGGTGGATATGTGGGATAAGAAGTAGCTATAACCGTATTCCCTGCCGTTATTCCAAATGTTGACTAACTTTAGTTAATCCCTTTATTTACACTTTGAGGCACGTTATCCGCTAATAATAGCATTATTCCTTTGTATCGAATGGCGTAAATTGAGCACATGGACTCGACTTGATGATGATAATATGTGGAGAAAGTACACGGACTGAATAAACATGTATAATCGGGCCCATACATTTCCTTTCACCGCGTGTCCTTAAAATATTTCACTTTCTCTGTGATGACTGGGAGCTGTTGACTTTTGCTGAGAAAACATTCCGCTTTTCCCTTTATAATTCGGACTCTAGACTTTATTGCTTTCTTTCATCAAATATGCATCGGTTCAGTTGGAAAGGCACAGACTTCTCCGTGTTTTTTCATGCCATTGTATTATATTTATATCTTCACCTTCTCTTCTGTTGCGAGCAAGTAAGCCGTGTCGTGTGTTAAGATGACCTTAACCCTGTCGTTTGGAAAGAAATATAGTTAGGTTAAATCAATGCCAATTGAGGTGAAAGTAGCAACTCAGAATTTGAATTGGCTAAAATGAACGAGATCGAATTTTATAGTTTTCGTGACATTCAGAAATAATATAAGGATTAGAGATATTATGTGTCGTCGTTGACTTTTTGATAAAACTCGCAGTTAACACGATATATTATATTCCTTCTTTTTATAAAAGTTATATAAATTAAAATAAAGCAGAAACAATTTTTCTGTCCCTATCATGAGATGGATGATGGTGAAATATGAACTGACAGTCTTAATCACCACAAAACGTGGGCGTTGGTGCTTTTGATGTTGATTGTGATTTGATCCCCACGATAAGATTTATGATACATTTGAAACTGTAGGGGCCAGGTGTCTTTGACCTCCGAGTCGGAGGCTCCGACTTCTGAATTTGAGTCGCTCAGATATGAGTACACTTATGCGTCATAATTGACACCATTCATGTTGTGCGTCTGGGATTGCTGAAGCACTAAAATATCGCATTGGTTTAATTACGTGGCATTGCTCCCTACCGTTTCTGATTAGGTATCGTTTTATAGGGCGGATCAGGTCATTGATGTTTTTTATTAAATAAGATCGTCTCGTTTAAATTATGAAACTGAATGTAGTTATAATCATATTTGAAATGTATTACTACAGGTGGCCTCCACCTCCCTGATCAATGTCCTCGGATTCGGGGAAATGAAAAGTTGAAGATGTATAGCTGAAAGGTGGTTTCTCATATATATGGCTTGAATGTTTCCTCTGCAATTCACCTTGTTCTTTCCACAACTAAATTGAAATGGATTGAGTTAGGTTTTGTGTAGAGTTGAGTATTATTTTTCTCTGGTTAATTATTTTCATTTTTTCTGGCAGGGGTAAATTTTCCCTGTGGTGGTTTTGCGGGGCTTTCCTACTTATCTCTATTTTTCGCTGTCCATTCATCCATTTTCAGTTATTTGGTAAAAATATGCTCATGTGTAATCATTTTCTATATTAGGTTTCATTAATATATATATTAACATTCCAGCAAATACGAATAATGAGATGATAAATAAATACACCTTTACTAATCATGTTTTTAATTTTATTCTTGTCTTGCAGATTAAAACGGTATTCGAATCCAAAAAATCGTTCGAAGATTGACTTCGTCGAATCCCTCGAAATTTTCATTGTTGGCTTGTTGGAATTGAGCTAGACATCTGGTAAGTAAATAATTTATTTTTTTGGGGGGGATTTTCCCCTAGACTTTGTAATTGCAATAGTATTAAGTTATAACAATTTGCGACATTTGAAATATATTTGTTGCCAAATAAGTAATTGATATATTACAGACTGATTTGGCTTAATTTTTATTCAGAGTTGAGCAAATTTTCTCCGCCCATGACGTAATGTCTTGCATACTAATTTATCTTTCTCACAATCAATAAGCATTTGGCCCATGCTAGGAATATAGGAGCTTCTACGACAGTGGTTGTAAATTCATGCGGAGCAAATGTTAACATACTTTCCTTTGATTAGTTTGTTTTTGTTTAGTTTTAAACTATTCGTTTTATTGACAACCAACGTAGCATGAAAGTAGACTTGAAGTCGAAATCACATCATCATCGTTATAGTCTAATCAATTTCCTTAGTCAATTCTCCGAATTGGAAAGTTGATGAACGAGTGTGGAATAATTTCAGTCTTTGCTTTTACTAAACGACTAATGATCCTAATTAAAACGGACATGAGATTCAAGGTATTTTATGTTGGCGTTAATACCTAATGGACTGGATAAGCAGAAACTTTTGACATGGAAGATCGTTTGGCATTTGCCTATGACAGATATTCCTGTATCTTCTGGGAGTCTATATCTGTATTCCTGTAATCTGTATTGATTGTGACTTCAATTAAAAATAATTTTCCACATCTCTTTTACACTGTCATTTATTATTAAAGACAAAGATCCAGGAAACATTTCCACAGAAGTAGGAAGAAAGTTGCGCATTTATAGTTCCCTGAACTTTAAATTGGTTTGGCCTTGAGATAATATGATGATGACAAAAACAGCGGAACTCAGGAGGTGGGAGAAGAAAGTAAAAACAGTCAGTCAACGGCAAGGAACTTCTCCAGTATTTGTATCATAAATGAAGATGATAGACTTTCCCAGCTAATCCTGTTATTTACACAATCAGAGAGGTTATATTTACCTTTACCAAAGGCTACTCATAAAAACTGTTTATTATGACATGACGACTTTCCTATTGATATTTACTACCTACTTGACTTGATAATGATGGGCATGGAGTGAAAATTACAGAGACTGAACAAATGTTTATAATCCAAATCCGATGCTTATATTTGCACTTCTGTGTTTCGGAAATGATTGTGTGAATCGACGGCTGGTTAGGAGATATTGATATTCGCTCTTGGGGAGAAATAACAAACGTTTCGCTTAGAGTCCAGTCAGATAAGAATCATATATTAAATATTTCGGATTTGAAAGACTGGCAAATTTGCCGGTGGATTTCTTGTCCACCTTGAGTAAACAATTGCCCTTGTGGTAATCTTAAGATTTTTATCTTCTCTTTAATGAGATATGATGGAAATGATAAAGTTTGGAGAAAACAGGGCAAGCATGCTCTGGGTAGGTTGAATTAATTAGCTTTTGCCCACTCGCAAAACACTTCAGCCAGAGAGTGATGTTGAGGAACTGGCCTTAACCTTAACTCTTCATAGTTCATTCACCGGTATCCAAATATAGCAAGCTGAATAGCGTACCGATTATGGAATTTTCCTTTAATATACTTTTACCGCAAATAGGCATACTCCTCACAATAACAACATCAACCTAAAACCTAAACTGAACCACTTTCTCTCGTCGGTTCATCATATACTCCGCTGTTTAGAATAGAATAATCGAATTGCTTGTATGCAATGCGGTAGCGTGTGCCATCGTTTGTATGATGTGTTATGCTCTCCTGTTTGACAGACCTCGGACGGACAAGGAAAGCGAGGATTGCCACAAATGCACAATTTTAGTTCCAATTCGGTGTCATATTTTTCATTATGGATTATTATGTCACAATTAAATCGAAATAAGAAACGGGACATATTACTATGTCAACGTATATACGAGTATGTGATCCCTTATGTTGGGTAGTTTCCATAATAATTGGATTGAAAATTATGACTTGAGTTGACGTCGAATCGACGTCATCATACTATACTCCGTCCCCTTTCCAACACATAGCTAATGATGAATGAAGTAAATGGATGATGATGATGAATGACGATGGTGGTGACATGCTGGCATCGTTACTTTCACCGAGGTCGGGAATTGTATACAAATAAAACATGAGTGAATTTTATATATCGAGCACAAAATATCATTCAAGCACGAAGGAAGTAATGAAACCGCTGATGATAAAAATAGACTTGAATTATATGATCAAAGTTGGAAACCACTTTCAAGATAATGATCGAGAAGCAATTATCTCATATCAACCCTGTCATCCGCAATTGGATGACAAGGGAAGCTATCTGGAAAAGATGCGATCATGAGAGTAGAAGCTGTGGAAGATCCAATCAGTTTCTTTCCATATGGAGTTCATCTCCGGCCTTCTTCCACAGCTTTCATTTCTCATCTATTGTTACGATTAGAAATCTCAAAAGGCCGCCGAAGCCTCCATGAAATATTCAGTTGGGAAGAGTCCACTCACTTATCCTCATTTTTAATTCATGTTATTCAATGGCTTCTCAAGGCAATTTTGTCTAGCATAAAAAATAACAGTCTTGCAGTTTCGTGTCTAGCACTAGTACTCCCAATCCCAATAATTGTACCCCTAATTATTTTGGCTAGTTGGTTCACTTGTGATGTGAACGTTTATTCTGTCAACCCATGTCATAATTGGTAATTGTCACTTGAACGTCAGCAAGAAACGTAATTGAATTATATATGTCCAGTCCATTTCGTTTAAAGTACTGCTGTGAAATGCTTTTGTTCATTTTCCAAAAAAAAAAAACACAATGTGTCATATTCCTTTTCTGAAGTCGGGTCCATTTAAGATATCGGCTTATATTCAGGAAAGGATCCTTGGTGGAGCGATGTGGTTTCGTAGAATAACTGTTATCTTTTCGAAGGCTGCAATTGTATTCACATTTCAATCTTTCCAGTCAATTCGCTTTTGTGGTAAAAATCGACATCAAAATTGTGAAGGAGTCTCCCATGGCGATGCTTCCATTTGAAATGAAATGATAGAGAAAGCAATGGAAATGGACCATTTCCCATGTTTTCTCTGCTATGTGGGATTGCTTTTCTGAGTTGCCATTTTGCCATATTCTTCTTTCTTGAAAGTAGAAGCAGTGGCACAATGATTGAGTGGGTGGGTAGTTTTATTCCTACTTTCGCAATTAATGTCCCATAAATAAATCCCATTCTTCGGAAAAAAGCGGATATAATTTATAGTCTATAAAAATGGAAGGAAGCCTTGCAGCCATTCCGATTTTGTTCACCTTTTTTGTCAATAATCATTGAGAGATGATTAATGTGGCGTCTGGAATTTCTCAAGTGACTTGTGGCTTTTAAATTCCAAATGAAGAATTCCTTTTAGTGTGGAATCGATTTGGTC
>JAQIXQ010002284.1:0-11096 GCA_034700485.1 Pseudosinella alba | reverse complement strand
TTTGCGACTCACAGTCGCAAATACATAATATTGGACTGTGGCCTTGCTCTCCCTGAAATCCAAATGACTAACTAAAACTAAAGTATAATTTAAATCTGGTCGTGGTCCTGTCTGGTTCGGGGTGGTGGTGGTCTCCCTTAAGTAAACTTTCTTGGGAGGAAGAGCTAACAAATATCCATGAATTATTCCGCTGTTTCGCTAACGGAAGCCCTGGTTGGTTGCCTTTGGTTCTCCCGTTTCAAATCATTTTGGGGTTTCCTTTTATTTGCTTATTTTAATGAGAACATTGTATCCGTCTCCACATGATTGTGATCACGACGATTAGGATTGTGGGAAATGGGTGCAATGAGGATGATGGCGGTGGTGATGTGATGGCCCCACACATTCCCCCTTAAATATTTGTTTAAGGCTTGTTCAAATCCAACTGAATTTTCCACTTGAGCACAGTGACATAGAAAGGGATTGAATCCGGTAGGAGGAAATCGCCAGGATTGTCTGCTGTTTTGCGAAAACTTTTCCAGCTTTTAGCATAGAAATGCACTTTTTAGGACCCTTCACGATCCTTCCTGAAATAACAAGATGATTGTGAAGCAAAGTAAATAATGATCTGGCCGTTTGTTCGGATGTGGATTTTTTTTTGTGGAGGGGGAGCCATGACATGGCCTTGTCGAGTTGTAGAGTAAGCAGTTTTATTCTGCACTTGACGATGGGCTGGGTGTGGAATAAAAACGTGTTGAAGTTTTACTAGTACTGGTCTAGTTAAATGGAAAATGAAAATGTTGGCAACTTAATTTAAGGAATGGCTTGTACAAAATATCCCGTTTTTGGGGATGGAGAAAGCTGAATAGTGAAAGTATCTTGCCTTGATTGAAGCAACAATATCCTCGATAACAAGCTTTCCATTTAGGGGGAAACGTGATTTGGGAAGGGCTTTATCTCAAGATATTCCTTTTTATATTCAGAGAATCAGGGCTCATTTAAAGTTGAATTGGGCTCACCACCACCAAATTGGGTTTCATTAGAGATTGGCCATACTCCTTTGGTGGTAATTTGATGAATAAGTAGAAAGAGAGGAAGGTTATCCTGATCCAATTGCGTAATCCTACTCTATCTGGGAGCTCCATTCCAAGAAGAAATAGAGCAAGTTGCTCAAAAGAAAAGGCTTCCGGGTAAAAGTCACTTGTAAGCAGTTTCTCAATTTCATTTCCTTCCAGTTTCCAGAGAATGAAATTTTAAACAGGCAGACACTGACTGCTGAGTCCTGGCTATTTCACTTGATCTAGTTCAAGCATATCCTTTGAAGTTTAATTAAATGTAAATAACGCCTTTTGGAACTTGAGAATATTTCTGTAAGTGAAAGGATCCACTTCAGTCGTCCCTGTGAAATATACTTAATCATACGATGATCCAAAGTAGCTGCTAATTTGATAATTTCCATCAGACATAATGCTCGAGCATTCGCTGTCGATTATCATCCTGAAACAAATGAGGACGTCGGGTCTGGGGCTCATTAATCTTATTTTATTCAGATAAGCTTGGGCATCGATTCCATATTCCTTTCTTATTCCCATTCATCCCAATTCATATTCATAGTCAAGCCTATCTGGCATACTGAAAAAATATGGAAATTTTCCCGCACATGATATAAAAGTTATTTTTTTCCGCTTTTCTCTACCGGATCGGATTTCTGCCCTGGTTTGCTAACAATCATATATGGTCTCGTTCATCCCACGAGAGAGCTATCCATAAATTTTTCTATCCTGTTTCATTTCGGACAGCTCAATGGGGATTCGCTCTCCCTGTTTCTCCCATGAACACTCACTTACCTCATATTACATCTTTTCTCTCTGTGAGTTTGTTCCACTCTCATCCGGGATAACCTCGTGTGCTCATCCTATCGTGCATGGCCAGCACAAGGCTAAGGATTCCTTCCTTACTTTCCCTATTATATTATCCTGATGTGGATCACAATGGGAATATGGCCCACCAGCCATATTCCAACTCACACAGAGAGACAGACACTTGTGACTCCTAAAGGTACTTATCCAAACCTAGCCAGGGGCCTACTTCCCTTACCTGAAATTCAGTCTCTTTGAGGAGAACACAAAAGGGAAAAGTTTTGAATTTGATTCCATTCTCGTTTCCCTTTGCAAAAACTTTTATTTTCTTTCCGGCGGACATGGGTAGGTACTCGCATTCAAAAAAAATGTATTGTTAATACACGAAAAGGAAATAAATCTTTTTCCTTCTATTTTTATTCACTCATCCGGACCCTTTCCAAAAAATTACTTGTTCTTTGCTCCTATTCGGATTTCCATTCATTTTCTGTTGTTGTTTTTCCTGGTTCTGGTCCTGGTCCCGGGCCATTGGGGACATGCATATGCTTAGATAGAGAGTTTGGAGTTGGCTTGCCCGGTGGATTGGTTAAGTTTATGGAAGCGTTGCAGCTGTCAAGCCTCTCTCTCGATTACAGTTTCGGTTCTTGGAATAGCGGAACAATAGAATGAGAGCTTTTGTTAGGCGTTGGAATGGTTTAGCTTAGCTTTCTCTTCGATAAAACAAAAAATATTCCCACGTTTTTTTCAAATCCCCTCTCCGTAGTGCTGTTAGTCTTTATTCATTATCATTAACGGTTACTTTTTCAAAGACATAATGGGAAATTAAATTAAATTTTCCACTCGGTTTTGCATCGAGCGGAATTAAATTCTCTTTGTAATTTATGTAACAAAATGAAACAAACTTTGCAAAGGCAGAGTAAAGTAGGTATATTACGCAAGAGAAGATGTTTGGATCTGAAGAATTTAAAATGCAGCATTCTTTGGAAAATAAGTGAAACCGGCACAAAAATTATTCATTCCTGGATTCCCACTACTCTTGCAAATGAATGAAATGAAACCCATTTATTCTCGGGAATACATCAAAATTACCAGAGTGGGAGCAAGATGAGAGGCCATTAATTTGGGCTACAGGCTCCCACTTACCTTACTTATATACTCTTAATTTGGGATTTAGATTTGAGAAATGTTTTTCCATTTAAAAATGGAAATACGTGAAAGTAAATTGTCAGTGATAAGTGTCATGTCATGAGTCATGATAGTCGAGTGGAAAGAAGGCCGGTAATTCAACTTGAAAGTGAAAGCAAAGTGTAAATGGAGCTGTTCATGAATGTTTAACGAAGATTTTAAACATACTTGAGTAGTATCATTATCTTCATAAGCACTCTTAAAGTCAGAATAAATTACACATTTAACTCACCCTCACCTTAGAAAATGATGAATTATGCTTTTACGAGCCTACGTGGGCTGAAGAGCAAATAAGGTTTATTAATATACATGTTCCATTTGCGATAATTGCCAGTTTTCCAGAAGAAAAAAATCGACTTTTTTATTAGGGAGGAAGGTCAGAGAATAACAAATGATATATTTGCCAGCTCCTATAAAAAAGCCAGACAGATTTGAGTTGGTATAATGGGGTGAAGGTTAAACAAATTACCTACCCTACCCTACCTAAACAACCTACCCAAACGTTCCCTCCTTCTCTTTTTGACTTGAGCGTGAGAAAAAGTAGAGAAAAAAGAGCTTAAGCTCTTTTTGTTTTTTCAGTCTATTCCCAACTAATCGTCTTTTCCAATGATGATGAATAGAAAGGGGCATGGTCTTTGGACTTTTTCCCGTTAATATTCTCAAGATGATTATGGGGTCCCGGCGTATACATTAGCTTTCTCCCACAAATTTCCTTTTACTATCACCGAACATAAAGCTCTTTTTTTCTTCAACCGGGGGAAAGCTATCCGGCTTAAAGTTTTTTTATTTTCGAGGATGAAGAAATAGTGCCGGCGGATCGAAGAGTGGAGTGGGACAAAATGAAGCTATTTTTTTATCATACAAAAGTTTGGGTAATTTCTTTTGTTTTGAGCTTGGTCCTCACAGCCGCATCCCTATCTATACTTGACTTGGGTTAATCTTTTGGGATCTCATCGACATCATTATATCATTTACTGGAAGAATGATTAAAATCTCAGTGAGCCCATTAGCCACAACAATTCACGGAGAGAAGCCATCCGTAAATTTATTTGAGCTTAGGAAAGTTTTAATTTAAGTTTTAAAGTTTTAAGGTAGTTTAAATTTATGGAGTAGTATGTCGCATTATTTCAAAGAGGATTTCGATTGCCTCCCATTGCATTATTTGCACCAGCTACAAAACCTGCTTTAAATACTTATTTTGATATCTTAATTTTAAAATCTCAGCCTGATATATCAAACTTAATCATCCGAATCATCAGATAATTACCATCGGTCAACCATAACCATGTAGATAGATACGCATACTCTCGTGACATTGTATCCTTTCTCACAAAAAAACACTTTCTTGACTTGGCTGCCGGAACAGTAATCATCATCATCACGAATATGTATACGTCCGTTGGGAATTCCCGAGCTAATGGGACGGAACGAATTAGCTCGTCCAGAACGGATGTCCCGCTTCTTTAAAGCAGCCTACTTCGAGAAGCCCACAACTTAGAGTGAATTAAGCTAGGGAGATGCGAGAAGAAGCCATATGTGGAATTCAAAGTCTGTCAAGGCGCCCCTAAATAAATAAATGATGCATTGGAATAAAATAATATCTTAAAGGTAGGAACTTCCCTATGTCTTATGCCATATTAATAAATCAAATGGGGTACTTATATTGGGACAACAAGACAGTGACGGAGTTGACTAAGGGGAAACTAAGGAACATGCTACAGTGTCACGTTACAGCGGATCGATAATATAGATTTATTTAAACTTAGGAAATCTTACTGGTCCCGTATAGCAATTGCGACGTCCTTCAAAATAAATCGACCAGTTTAAAACCAATTAAGAGAATGAAGATGAGTACCCGGCTTTATATGCATCGTGTAGACTAAACTCGTATATATCATTTCAACTGTCTTCGTTGTTGTGACAGTCCGTAGAACAAGTCTTTGAAATATCCCATTTTACCTATGCTCTCTCGGGCAACTGACGAGACTACTTCCGGTGCCAGTGTCATACTGACGATGTACGGCATTGTGTGACGATACTCTGAGAAAACATTTTTTCTCAGATCTTGTTCAATGTGAGTCATATCCAGGATAAGGACATGGTTCATAGGCAGGTGAAAAATTATCCTTGGCTTCCGTCCCTCTTCTGTCGGAAAGAAGGAGACATTTTTCTCTAGATTTTGCTTCTTTTCCCTGGTGAAAAATTAATGTGCATGTCAATTTACGACAATGGCTCCTTCGTACCTTTCACTCTGCATATATATTATGCATGCAAAAGAGGATGACATATTTACTCCGAACTCCCATTGTCATATATCCATTCATGTTCCAAGTTAGGTACTTTCCTTAGAAATCTAAAGCTAGAGAATATCCTTCTCGGGGAACATTACGAGATTCGGATCCAAGACTATTTTACTCTTAAAGAAAATACTATGGATAAAACCCACAGGAGTATGTCCAGACCATTTCCAGCACCAAGTACGTCGGATGTAGGGACCCCAATTTTCTAGGAGACGAAGCAGATTGGCTTCAACTCGCATCTAGATCAAGTCTGGTGTTTGGGGGTGATCTCCGTTGCCATTCTATAACGGAAATTCACGTACTTACTTAAGGAAGGAAACAAGGAGCAGATTGATAACTGTCTGGAGGAGGAAGATGCACACAATCCCCGCTCAATTTATTCCCATCCATGAGTTGGTCACTACCCACTCTCCTTAAAGTCATATTCTAATAGGAAGGGACGTGACCCCGGACTTACGAGCAATTTGACTAGGAATAGATTTCCAAACTGCCAAGCCATCTGCAAACCATCGGTCACTTCGCCCATGAGAAGTAGACAATGTTCTGCTTTCGAAGGAAGATATTTAGCGAGACTGACTCTTTTGGTCAGACATGCCCCAAGGCAGTCTAAAGTGGGAACTAGGAAGAATGAGATTATGACGACTGCCTCAGGGCTAATTGGTCAGAGGCTCCAATGACTCTGTCACGCTGCATGAGTATGGGAAACCGCACCAGCATGAATACAGCCCCTTTTCTTTAATCCTATTAAGTGCAAATATCTCAGGATTATATGAAACAATCCTGGGGTGGGAAGAAATTCCAAGGATGCTCCTGGGCAATCTTCTCAAATTACTGGATAAGAAGGTGAAGCAATATCTAGTCCATTCTCAGTCCCAACGAATAAGAGCGATCCACCCAATAGACTGCCTCTAAGCTTGAAATATGTTGATATTGCTGATTACAATTACACCCAGTGCAAGGAGAAAGGATCCCGGGATACTTATCTACTTTCCCCGGACAAACCTAATTTACTCGAATTCTTCTTTCCAAGCTGGAACATACACCGTCAACTTTCTCCCGAGCAGATACCTATCTAGTCACACTCTTTATCTGCCAACTTTTACTTTTCCATCAACTTGCAAGGTCCTCCCAGCATAATAAAAGCTACAAAGTCAGTTTATCATCAAACAGAATTTGTAGACTAATTCTACATCATTTTCACACGGCTACGTTAAGCAAGTGTATCCTGAGTTGGGAGGGAATTTGAAACTATTTGTCTAGTCTAGTCTTTGAGCATAAAATGGTATTAACTTGTGGAAAACTTTTTTTGCATGAAACTTTAAAAAATATCTACAATCTGCGAGCTGTTCATCCAGCACTTAAATTTGTTGCAGGCATGTTAAGAAAATAATTAGACTCATGAAATGAAATGAAAAGTCGACCGTGCCCAGGCAAAACTTTTTTCCTGAACTTTTAATAAGTTTCCCTCTGTAATGAATAGTTATATTACACGGGGAATATTAAAAAGATTATTATTGGATAAAATGCTCTTATTTCTCATTAAAGCATGGGTGGTGGACAAGCAGCAAGTCGACAGGTACGACATGTTCATATCATGCCATGATGATGGCAACTAAGTTGAAGGGACTGATTCGGTGGAATGCCATAAGCAGAATACGAGATCTCTAAAATAATATTCATTGAAAAAGTATAATAAAAAAATCAATGAAGGCTAATTTGTCCACTCTGCACTTACAAAACAAAATCATTTATATTCCGGAATTCGCTACAGTCGGACTCGGACATGATAAGGTTCCCTAAAAAATCTTCGTAGAATTTGCACAATCCGGGTTGTCTCCTTTTTATATAAACTTACCCACATATTTATCCCACCTTTTCAATCTTACGTTCACAGTCAGTGACACACTTTCTCTTCTTGTTCAACTGATTACTTGACTCCAACCACAGTCGAGCTAGTATAACATTGTACCATCAGACTCTGGCCTTGTCGTGATGAGAACTTATTTGAGGAAAGTTATTGAACCTACCCAATCCTTAACAATTTCTTTAGAAAATTTCTCATAACTTGGAATTATGGTGCATGGCCTGACTGCTGAGATGGGTTTGACTCAAGGATGTTATAAATCCCACCTCAGACTTTTTCCCAGGACAGTGGGAAATGGGAAAAATGCCCAAAAGTGTCCAAAATGCCCAAAAGTGCCTTTTACCATCACTTACAACGTATAAAACCCATTATCAAATATATTGTGACACATCGAGAAATGACGTATTATCGTTGGTAAACTTATTAATAGCATTTCTAGTACTCTATAAAGTTGTATTTTTATTGCTAAGATGCTTAGACGAAGATTTTTGTAATAATACTATTGTCAATTACAAAATTTTAGGGTCTATTTCCCACTTTTCTGGGAAAATCTATCACTTTTGGACATTTTGGACATTTTGGACATTTTCCCACTGAAAATGAGGTGTCCATTTCCCATTTTTCTCGGTAAAAACCACTTTTTCCCACTTTGACTTTTACCCACCTTATCATCCTTGGGACTCATGTTGGTCTCATCCTATGTCAGACCTGCTGTGTTGAATGACTTTCATGAATAACAAAAAGGCTTGCGGGATGAATGCTGGTATTTCATTTCATATATTTTTGTCAGTTAAATTCTGTCATGGTAGTTGGTTTGGTAGGAGAAGTATGAGGCACGAGGAAGAGGTGCAGTCAATCCGTAATTAGTTTCTAGGTTCAGTCATAAAATGATAAAAAGTTTTCAGATCATAATGATCCAACAGCTTTCTCCAGATATCTCGGTGGAACAGACTTTCTCCAAGTATTTTGCTGGAACAAGAAGTGGTTCTCATCCTAAGACCACTCTGCCATTACAATAATATAAATATGAAGTTTCAAGGCTATGACGAAATTGTTAAAACTCTGGTGGGGCTATGCGCTACAAGATTCCCTGGGACCTTTATAATTCGATATCCAGCCCACTTTCTTCTCCAGTCTAAAAATAATGATAAGTGGAATTTCTGGAAGACTCTGTCCCAGACAATATCCCCATATTGATTATTGGCAGGGATCGTGGTTTGTAGGGTAATGCTAGTACAAGTCATTAATCTTTTTATGATCCTTTTGTCATTACCATCGTCATTGTCGTCTCTTCATTTCACTTACGAGGAAGCTGAATGGCTCTTAAGGATCGGAATCTAGTTTTTTAACCATTTCTTTACAATCTTATATAGCCGTGCTATGATGAAATATGAAATGATCGGTTCTTTCCCTGAATCAGAATTGAGTTTTACAGGAGCTAGAACAGCTTAACATCGTCGATGTTTATATGGTCCCACTCTATCCTTTGTCGATGAATCACATGAAACTTTTTCTTCCAATTTTTCCTTGCTCATATTTATTATTATTCTTCAGTGACTAGTTCGTGTTATCAGGAGCATCATGCCGTGCTGGCGTCAACTGATAGAACGCCAGTCTTGGAAGAAAGTTTTTTTATTCAGGTGTGATGATAAAATCATTATTCCTTCCAGTTTACTTTGGGCAAATCGTATATTGAGCATCTGCATGCGTGGAAGGTTGAGAGTAAAATTATATTTTCGGTTCTTATTATATTATAAAGCATGTAAAGAACAAACTGAAACAGGGTATATGTATGACGCATGACCATCGAATTTGTCTTTCGGTCATTTAAATTGGAGCTAAATAATGCGGCTGTATCTAGATGTTGAAAATTTTCAATAAGCACCAATCCCACAAGAGATTTCGTCAACCAGAAGAAAAAACAAGCAAAAATGTAATATAAACTTTCAGGAACAATTTTATTGCACATGACGGGTAACTTCAATGCCCTTGTCATAATTAGGGCATCCGATTGAGTGCAATATTGTGGTAGGTGTTTTCATTCTCGGGTAGGAAGCTGATTGAATGAAGGCAAACTAATTTTATATTCCATAGTATATGTGTTGTATGTACTGTACCCTTGCCGACACTTTCTCCATTGCAGAAAAAATTAGTATTGGGCTCACGTACTTTATTGAGGTACTGTGGATAAAGAACTTTAAAAAATAACTCCTCTATACCGATTCGAAATGAGAAAAAGGAAGTACGAATATCCAGGTAGATGTGCACTATTTGTGGAGAGGGAAGACTAGCAAATTTGATTTCGGATTTGAATTTTTCGGATTTTATTCAAAATTGTATAGTAGCTGTGCTAAGTTTTTAAATCTAATATTTTGAATTTCTAAGTTTAACAACGTTACATCAAAGTGGAAACTGAAAGAGGAGAAACATGCTAAATAAACTACATTACTAGCTTACCATGCAGTTTGCTTATTTTAATTACACAATTCGGTTTATGAGGGTATGCAAAATATTTGAGTTTCACTGACGTCCAAGTTCAAAATGTTCTTAGCTGTTATGAGAGTGATTCAGACAGATAGAGTGCCAATATCGTCGTGCTGGAATTCAAAAGCTCAAGTTATAAACAAGTAGTTCTACATAATGTTTAGTATTACTGGGTGGATGAAGGTATTTGGTAATGCAAACTCAATCAGACATAACCCAGAAAGTAAGAGAAAGTTGAAGCAACATTTTCTCAAAAAGAAACGGCGACTTACCAAATTCACAATACCAACTTGTTTTGGTCTATTAAGAAAGCATTCTGAAACCAACCATGTACTCATTCCTATCACTATCCGCGCCAACCTCTCCGTTTTGTGGTAACTAAAATCCATGATTTCCCGGACAACTTTCACTTGCATCCCAAACGATCGTCTATTTGAACCAACTTGCGTATTATGCCACGCGATGTCGCAGATAGTCTTGATTGTATTATGGGGCCCCTACTGTTGTTAAAACCATAGAATTATGAATTTGCTAATGGGTAGATTTTTTTATAAGTTTGTGCTGAGATTGAATCTTTGATGTTCACGCACTTCCAGTAGCTAAAACATTTCAATAACAGTGCAGTGGATAAATACTTCATTTAAAAAAAATAGGAATGGAAACAGAGCTCATTATTTATACCTAACTATCTACTGTGTGATGTGATGAATTATTTTTTTTTCTGTGCATAGTTGTTTTTACAAGAAAGAAAAGTATTAAATTACTCTGCGATTTTTGGACTTACTTTTCCTGGTATTCAAATTGTAATATATCTACTTTCATTAGTTGGATGCATTTCACATAATAATTTCTAATGGACGTCTCTGCCATTTTCAGAGAACTAGAACAAAGGAAACCAAATATCTTGCATTCTTCCCAAAAAAAAAAATGCACACACTGCTTTCACCTACCCACCATCATCGCAACTACTTTCTCTTCCCATTCAACCTCCCCTCTCTTTCCACCAGAGGTCAGGGAAAGCTACTTGTCTTCGAGTGCAGTCTTCCGATGAAAGCAAGCAGCTTGTCAACTTTCTCCACTTACTTCTCTCCTTCTCCATCTCACACTCCTTCCTACTTTCATATCATCATTTCCCTAACAAAATGTAAACAGAGAAAGAGATAGTTCCCCTTCTCTTCCCCCTACACCGTCTCAGTTCATTTTTGCTAACTATCGTCTTCCTCTTCCCATTATAACCAGAATGCTCTGTTCTGTTCCCAGCCTTGTTTACACTTGTTCCCTCACTAAACCTTCAGCACCAGCACATGAGCTTTTTTAGACACACGAAAAATCTACCAGCCAGAGAGAGAGAGTCAGCGCCACTCGGTCCTGTTCGCTCCTTCCTTCCGCTCATCTCATCTTGTCTAGATTCATACATGATGCTGT
>JAQIXQ010002283.1:0-11101 GCA_034700485.1 Pseudosinella alba | reverse complement strand
CCTGCTTTAGCGTTTACGCCTACAAGGAGTGGTTTGACCTGTTGTCAACTTTGACTGCTGTTGCATCAGCTTGGCCTAGTTTCACATGTTTACGTGAACGGAAGCGTAAAGTCCACGCTTACTCCTCACATTCTTAGGGAGGTTCTAACCTACCTAACACCCCTAAATTTTAAGAAAGATCCTCCGGATCGTCAAATAATAAAATAAATAAATAAATAAAAGTATAATAAAATTAACATTAATTGCCGTAAAACCAGTAATAATAATCGCATAAACAAACTCACTCATGCATCCTTTAAATAACAATAAAATTATAACTATAACAGCTAACTATAAACATGCACGAAACTACTAAAAGAAGAATATAAATGGTACGCAATCGTCAAAATCGGAAAAGAATAAAATATGAAGAACAAAATTCGACAATAGTACAATTTTCTCTACAAATACGCACAATGTCATCTAAAATTAAAATTTTGAAAAACTCTCAGTAATTAGAACCGAACAATAACAATATACACACGAATAAATATCAAAACAATGTTGGAAAATAAAATTAAACAAAATCATAAAACTAAAACTATACTGTATCGGAATCGCTCAAATATCCGCAATCATAAAACTTATAGTAACCTACTAACATATAGAATTAATTAAATCAAATAAAAACTGTAAATCGTATTGTAATAGAATTGTAAATCAACAGCAGAAGGAAATATTCAAAGTCATACAGAAAATTACATGAAAAATCAACTTGCGTTATCATTCATCAAAGGAAACCACCTACGATGTTAGCATAGTAGGATCTCAAAGGTAAGTGTCAATACATGAATATAATTGCGTAAGTACGGAAGGATTGATCCGAGGTGTCACGTAAGAGTATTGGCTGCGATTTATTGATTTGTTTTTTTTTTTTTCTTTTTTTTTTTTGGTGCCCTGCGAGAAATAATAATTGGATCGTATGTTGCAAAGGGCCGCAGGATCGACTCCATCGAAGACGTAAACACCTATCCTAGTGAATTATAACTGGGTCATGTGACATGCCTTTCTCCGCGTAGGTCTGTATGGTTCTTCAACATCAACTTGATTGAAAACGCAAGTGAACACTAAAGAAAAACACTAAAGGAAAAGTTAAAATATACATCCCTCTGTCTGTTAATGTACCATTCCGAGCTTGACAACCGATGGATTAAAATCCGATCTAGTTATACCCCTAAATTTTAATCTAGATATATATATATTGAACTTAAAATGTAACTTATCATGATCAGAAACTCAACTAATATCTTATTGACATACGTCGTAATAATAAACAATGTAAGTTATAACTTAACTAAATCATAAACTAACTCATACATGCATTTTGAATTAAATAATTCCAGACGGCTACTATTAACTTAAATATTGTTTCGAATATGTTGATTTTTCGACTTGTTAACTTGTCCAATTAGGGGGTCGATGATGATCTTATAATCTTGAGGTGATGATTCGCACTTGCCATCCATCGGCACAGTTGTGTGTCCAACATGTCGGAATCTCTGGCTTCAGTACCCGTACTAATTATCATCGGCCACGTTCATTCACGTTCAATTATCATCTTTGGGTAGTGTACTGGTCATCAAATCAAATGGGACATCAAAACAAGTTTTGGGGACATTCTTCCTGTCCACTGCCTCCGAGTGGTCGGAATTATGGTCTGGTCATGGCACTCAATAAAGCTAAACAAATTGTCATCCTCACTGGATCATGGTTTTAAATCTAGAAGATAAACAGAAACTAAACACGCATACATGATTACATACCTAACCGTTTATCATATTATATGGTTACATTATATTACTGGCTTATGCTTCCATCCGAGTGTTACCCATGCTTTACTCTGGATTCCCCTCGTGCATGTACTTTACTTCCTTATACTTTATCTATATTGTTCTCAAAATATAATAGTTACTTAATATTGCCATAATAGTTTTCTAGTATGTTATTAATATTTTAATAATAATTCTTGAATATTTCCCTAATAATTTTGTAATATTTGAATAATATTTCTTTAATATTGTTGTAATATTTTAATAATATTTCGTTATTGATTCTGTAATATGTCAGTAATATTTCTGTAATATTGCTGTAATATTTCTGTAATATTTCTGTAATATTTCTGTAATATGTCTGTAATATTTCTGTAATCTTTCTGTAATATTTCCGTAATATTGCTATAATATTGCTATAATATTATTCGAATAACCTTGTTCTAAGTTTCTTATATTACTACACTGACTATGACTGTGAACTGGACATGCTATTTCTCTTTGTCGCAAATATCTTTGAACCCTCCTCTGTTTAAATGTCATTATCATGATACCTTTCTCAAAACCTAAACATTCCTAACATCTTCGTCGACGCTTGTTTCAGCTGAATCATCTCTGTTGTCGTATCTCAACGGCCTGTTTCAGCAAAATCATCTCATCATTATTTATCTGTTTTCGTGTTTCAACGCCTACATCATCATATTGTATCTGTTGTCGTGTCTCAACGTCTACATCATCATATTATGTCTGTTGTCGTGTTTCAACGTCCATTTCATCTCATTATATCTGTTGTCGTATTTCAACGTATATTTTTTCCTCTAACTCTTATGCGCGCATACCTAACTATAAAAGTGATCACTTTTTATTGATACAAAGTTTAAGATGGTGATTATATTTGTGCACAGAACTTTGACCAATCCTCCTTTCAGAAAAAGATGTACTATCAGCTATTAATTGTGTTTTGCTGACTTGATAACATAACTTGCAAAAGAAAAAAGAATGCTTCGCAAAGGCATAATTTGATCCTAACACTTTACTTATCGTTTTATGTATAAATCCTTATATTTCGATGTAATAGTTGGCTAGGCTATAACTCAAAAGTACAAAAGTCCATCATGGAATAGTTGGCTAGGCTAAACCACGTATTATGTTGAATGGTGTACAATCTCTTCTGGTCTCCCTAATACATTTAACCTAATATATCTTCATTATTCCATCTCATATCTCATTATTCTCAATGTTCGCATTATCATCATTATCTCATCCAATTTCTCATTATAACTATCCATTCTAAAACTCATTCCATCATATAATGTTCAAAATCTCGTACTGGCTCTGGTATCGTATGTCAAGTGCCTATCTTCTTTAAAAATCATTAACTTCTTTCATCCTAATCATAAAATCTATCTCTCCTCAGTCATGTCTCACAAGTCATCATCCCCTTAAAAATGTGTCAGTCATGCAGGTTCTACTGTATCTTTATTATTTTTATGTCACAAGCATTATTACAAGCAAATTCCAATTCTAGAAAGTTGTTCCTTCTCTGTCACATGTTACGCGCAAATCTTCCTAAAAATATCAATCCTCTGCCTCATCATGAATTATACTTACGCCTATTTTATATCTAAAATACGATAATCATTACTGTCTGTTTATTAACTGGTATATATGTAATCTATCTAGTGTACTTTACGCAAAGATATCTTTGGGTCGTTCTGATTAGTGCAAATAAATCATGTTGCTGCGTTATTGGGTTATTAAATACAAATGTGAAAGGCAAATATTATATACATTCTATTTTTGATACATTTTTGGACGAATGTGGGCCCTTCTTTCCCTCAATCTATATCTCCTGTTTGTAACGTTGTCATCATCACTCCCTTGTTTGTTTTCGTCCCCTGCATGTTCTCTACTACTTGTCGTATCTATTTCTTCCCCCTTCTGAGTTTTCCCTTTTTCCCCGTTGTCTACTTTGCTGTCAATCCCCTCGCCATCCGGCGCTTCGACTTCTAGTGTTTCCTGATATTCCATATCTTCCTCATCGTCATTTTCCTTGCTCGTTTGTGTTAATCTTGGTTTCTTGTCGGGTGTTATTGTGAATCCAATGTTTAGTTTATTCCTATCAATGAATGGTCTGAGCTTTTCTACGTGTGCTCTCTCGTGATATGTTTTTGTTTTTGTCTTCATTTCCATCTCATAATTTAGGTCGGATTTGGCTGTGATGATATATGGTCCATAATATAACTTCTGCATTTTTGTCGGTCTCCCTTTCTTGTTTATGAACCGTCGTAATAACACTTTATCTCCAATGTCATACTCGATGTCACGTCTCGTTTTGTTGTAATGCTCAGCCTGCTTACGCTGACCTATGTCAATTTCTATTCGCGCTAATTCACGAGCTGCTGATAGTTTTTCCGCCCATTCATCAATTAAAACATACTTAGATGAATCAAACTCCAGTTGTGAGGGTAAGACGATCTCGCGTCCGTGATTCAAATAGAATGGTGTATAGCCTGTCGCTTTATTGACTGTTGTATTGATTGAATGTTGAATGAAAGGAAGATAGTCATCCCAATCATTACACTTATTGTTGATGAGCATGCGTAAACGTTCATTGAGAATACCGTGTTGCCTTTCTACTTTCCCTTGGCTTTGCCAATGATAACTTGTGGATGTTTTATGCATTATCCCTAAATTTTCAAAAACTGCTTTCATCAAATCAGAGGTGAAATTCGTACCTAAATCACTTTGTACTATTCTAGGTGTTCCGAATGGTAAAATGACTTTCCGAACTAGAAATTCTGCGATCTTATCACTGGTCACATCTGTCGCCGCTTCCATAATGGAGTATCTAGAATAAGCATCTGTGATGGTTATGGCATACTTTTTTCCCTTTTTTGTGCGAGGATATGGCCCTGCTACGTCCAGAACTACAGTGTGAAAACACTGTGGTGGTATGTCGACATATTGCAAATTACCTTGTGGCATTTGTCTTATTGCTTTTGCCTTTTGACATTCTGTGCAACTAATTACATAATTGGAAATGTGCTTCCTCATCCCGTTCCAGTAATACCTCAAGGAAATAGTCGAAAATGTCTTGAAAATGCCTGGATGTGATGAAAGTAAACTATCATGAGCTTCGTATATGATGTTCTGCCTCAAACTCCTAGGTATGTAGGGTAACGAATGTGAAATTGTTGGTGGTTTATATACCAATATTCCTTCCTCTATCTTTAGATGTTTGTTCCTTCTATTTTTAATCCCCTCTGTTAATTCCTGAATAATATCTCGTATTTCATCATCTGCTTGTTGTGCTCCTATGAATGTTTGGGAAATTGCAAATATCGGAATTTCAAATATGTTCTCGTTATTAATGCCTTCCTCTTCTGGTGGGTCCACAGGTGCTCGGGACAAGCAATCTGGAATGTGGTGAACTGCTCCCTTTATATGCTTAACGCCAATGATGTTATGTGTTTGCAGATATAGTAACATTCGCGTCAGTTTTGGTGACAGGTGTTCGTACCTAGCATTTTTATACAAGTGACATAACGCGGAGTGGTCAGTATGTACTATGATTTCTTCACCATAGATTATATGACGGAGTTTTTTCAGACAAAAGACGATACCTAATAATTCTAACTCAGTCGTAGTGTAATTCTTTTCGCTTTTGTTGAGTGAACGCGATACAAAACTTATCGGATGTTCAATTCCCTCTTCGTCAACTTGGGTTAATACCCCTCCTAGACCTTCAGTTGATGCATCCGTCTTCAACGTAAACGATTTGCCGGAGATCGGATGAGCAAGTATGGGTGCTGTCACAAATGCTTTTTTGAGTGTGTCAAAGGCCTGTTGACATGCTTCAGTCCATTCAAATGGTTTTTCTTTGCTTAGCAGTGCTTGGATTGGTTGTGAAATTCGTGCATAATTTTGTAAAAACCTACGGTAGTATGAAAAAGCGCCTAATACTTGTTGTACTCCTTTTCTAGTTTTGGGAGGGGCCATTTTCGTAATGCCCTCTACTTGGGTTTCTTCTAACCGGATACCCTTTCCGGATAACAGAAAACCTAAAACTTTGGCTTCTTTTTCTAAAAAGTAACATTTTGACGGTTTTAACTTCAAATTGAATTCTCTAAGCTTTTTGAATAATTTTCGTAAATGGTCAAGGTGTGAGTCAGTGTCTTCCGTGCCGCAGGTTAAGTCATCGATGTATGAGGACAATATTTCGGGATCTAACCCGCTAAGTACAATAGACATTAATTGGCTGAAGGCTGATGGACAGTTCTTAAGACCAAAGCACATAACGTTAAATTGCCAAAGACCCTTTCGCGTTGCGAATGCTGTATATGGCCGAGACTCCTCGTCAAGTTCTATTTGATAATAGGCTGATGTGAGGTCCATACAGCTTATGTATTTTGCTTTCCTTAGTTTGTGCCACACCTCATCTAGCCTTGGCAAGGGATAAGCAAATGGCTTGCATACTGCATTTAGCTTCCTAAAATCAAGTACCATTCTTTCCTTTATATTGCCCTTTTCGTCTCTCTGTCTAACGACAAATGGGAAAGTGCGATAAGCACTTTGAGAAGGTGAAATGATGTTCTGCTCTAAAAGTTTTTCGACCTCAGTGTCTATTATTTGGTGTTCCTTCTCGCTCTTTGGGAAAGAATTTACTTGTATTGGCTTGCCTTCTACATCTAAATGGAACTTAAAATGTTTGCAAGTGGTGTGCTTGTCATCCCACTTGAAGATGTCATGGTATTCTAGTAGTAAGTCAAAAAGTTGGTCTGTTTTGTCAGCGTCAAGATCTGGGTTGACGTGAAATGTCTTACGATGCAATTTTTTACGATCTTCTAGTAGTCCTTCTTCTGTCGACTCTGTACAGGACAAAATCGTCGCGTCATCACTACTTATGGGAAATGAGAGCTGTGTTAATTCCTTTTCATGCACCTTTCTGTTTTCGACTAACCCTAGGCAAGTTCCTTCGTCTATTGTGCATGGCTTATGTGACATGTTCAGTGCAAAGATATGCGATGTGTGTCTGTCAATGATCATTTCTGGTATGTGAATGCCCTTCCTGTTGAGTAGGCGTTTTGTCGGGTTAACTATGCCAATTTCCTTGTGATTCAGCGTTGTTTCTTCTATCGGGATTGGGGTCATACTATATGCAGGAAGTGTGCACTTTTCGATGCAACGAACTCTAAATGGGGGCGTTTTATTTCTTTTCTTTGCGACAGGTTCAATCTCCGCATAAATGGTGACTTCATCGTCTTCTTTATCTTTAGTATGTGACATTTTATCCACTTGAATGAATTGGTCCAAATTGCGTATCTTTAAAAAATTTTGCTTTTGCGCTGATAATGGGATAGACCCCAAAAATTCTGATTTTATCTCTTGCTCTGTTTGGAAGATATCTATCTCAAAATACTCAAGAAAGTCATTCCCTAACACGATGTCATGAATATTATCTTTCACGCTGGTGAAGGTGTATGTTATTTGGTTTTCTCCTAGAATGAATGTGATCAATGCCATGCCTTCAGTTATTAATTTATGATTTGAAATTGACACTAGATTGCTTTGCATGTTTCGGTTTAGTTCTTCTTCTAGGACGAGTTCGGAGGAGATAATGGAGCAGATGGCTCCGGTGTCCAATAAAGCATGATAAATTTTCCCTCTTAAAATAATTTCGACTGTGGGTCCCTTGCTTATACTACGATTTCCTACTTCAAATATGGGTAAACTTGTTTGAATACTGGCCGAAATAGTCTCTTGTGGAAATGCTATTGGAATAAATTCATGAATCTTCTCTATGTCCAGTTTTTTAATGTGTGTCAGTACAGGTGTTTGCGTATTCTGGTCTACTAATTTTGCCTTATCTACTCCTAAACCGAAAGAAAGCTTTGAAGTTTGACTGACTACTGCTATTGTTGCTGTTGGATCATTTAGTTCGGTCTGTTGTGAAATATGAGTTATATGTGCTGGGGTTGGGTTTGTTGGCGTTCGTGCCTGGGCTGAAGACCCAGGCCGCATTAGTTTCCCTGATGCGATGCCGTAGTTGAAGTAGGGTAAGATATCGCCGGGGTCTGTTGGAGAGTTGGACCGTTACCCCATTGCTGGTTCTGCTGATGGTAATCTCCAGGATGTGGGAACTGGGTTCCATATCCTCTGCCTCTACCTCTATTGCCATTATTATAGCCTCCTCGTCCTCCTGATCGGCAAACTCTTAGCATATGACCAAATTTGCCACAGCCGTAGCATTGAATTCTACCTCTCCCTTGTTGTTGTTGTTGTTGTGGTTTTCTAGCAATCTCTTGTGTGTTCTCTTGCTGTGTCTTCCCTTCTTCGAGTGATTGTAATCTCTCTACCAATTTCGACATTGTAGATGAAGTGGCTCTCTGTGTGTCCTGAATGTTAGCCAACAGTGTAAGCATGGTTGTGGATTCTGTGTTCTCTTGTCGAAATGCAAAGATTGGCTCTTCCTTGATAGGGACTGATTTCTTCGACTCATGAATCGGCATTGCTGAGTTATGCAATTCCTCATACTTTGTTATATCTGCTTCCAGACCAGCTAGGGTTGTTGGGTATGTTGTCTTGCTTGCAAAGTAATCCTTTAGTCTAGCTGGCATGTTTCTAACAACCGAGTTGATAAGTAAATCTGGAGGAATTGCTGCTAATGAGACTGGATCTATTGATGACCTAATTTGCAATAGGTAACTGGACATTGTTTGTCCCGGTCCTGGTGGTTGTGCCAATAAAGCTAACCCATTCTCTGGAGCCCTATCCACCATTGGTACTGTTTTAATAAAATCCTCATAAACCTCTGCGAAGGTTTTTGTTGTGCTAATCATGTCAGCTTTTTTCAGGCGAAACCATCTCAG
This sequence comes from Pseudosinella alba, assembly GCA_034700485.1. Classification (NCBI taxonomy): domain Eukaryota; kingdom Metazoa; phylum Arthropoda; class Collembola; order Entomobryomorpha; family Entomobryidae; genus Pseudosinella; species Pseudosinella alba. The sequence continues at coordinate 2,421 of JAQIXQ010002283.1, read as the reverse complement.
CGCATCCTCATGATTTTCAAAAGCTGTTGGTAAGTATGCTTTGAGCTGAGCTGCAGAGGCCTTTGTCGTGAGTCCAAAGCTTTCTAATGTGCTTTGAAATTCCTCGACCTTCTTACGCGTCAGCGTTGGGTATTTGTATTTGGGTAAAAATAATAGATCCATTGTTAAAAACGGTGTTGGCGGCTTTGGACGTGGTGGATCTGGTGACTCGGTATAGATATTAAAAAGATCGAAATGAGCTGCGTCCCAGAATTTGTCCCCTTTAACTCGTAGTACGAGTTTTTCTCTTTGCCTTCTTTTTTGCTCTCTCTTATCGATTTTTGGCCTAGCCGGTTTTGTTTTTGATGCAGTCTTTTTTGCTTTTTTGTGACCACTTTTAGTCTTACTGGAATTAGTCTGCGAAGTTGTGCTGCCTGAGGTGCGTGGGGTGGGACTTGTTTGTCGGCTGTTTGCTGTCTGGGTTGAAGTAGGTTGTTGCTGGGATGCCGACTTTTGTCCTGATGATGGTGAATTTTCCTCTAGCGGATTATCTTTGGTGTGGTTTCCGTGGTGGATATTCTCTGGGTTAACTTCCTGTTCCGCCTGCTCTGGGGAGGTTGATCGTTTGATCTGGATCGGAGTGGTAAGTATGGACTGTCGTAACACAAATGAAGGTGTCAGGTTGTTCGCAGGACTTGGTTCAAGTGCTGTCGAAGGGGTGGATGTATATGCTGGTGCTTCTGTCCCTTCTGCACTTTCATATGATTTTTCAGAGGATGAATTATGATCGTTTTGGGAAGGGGTTCTATAGTCAGTAAATCTGTCCGAATTGGCTAGGGTTGGTGTGAGAATATGTGAAAGGTCTTTTTTCGCTGAGTCTGTGGTAATGGGAGTTTGGGATGTTGACGGTGGGCTAATGTCGATTAAAGTATCGGTGGAAATTTTTTCATCCGTGTTATACTGTTGATTGTCCTCTTCTGCTGAGGTATAACCCTGTTCTAACCTTCTGTGTGCCTCAACGTCACTGTTTTGCTCTGTGGCGCTTTTTGGGTAATTACTCTTTTCGTCTTCAGACGTAGTAGCTTGTGCTCTGTCGAGACTTTTTTGTATTCCTTCTTCGCCGGTAGTCTGAGCTCGAGAGCTCGAAATAGATACTGCCCTTAGACCTGATGAACTTGGTAATTGTAATTGGGAAAGTAAATTTTGCTGTTCTTGTGCCCTATGGCTTATTGCTTCCCAGGCATTTGATTCTCGATCTATGGTAACTATGCCTGCTTGTTTCCGAAGTTCAAATTCATCTTCCTCATCGGAATTTGCAAATGAAAGATTTGTATCTCTGTCTGTACCTATAGCTTGTAAATTTTGCTGTTCTTGTGTCCTTATTGCTACCCTGGCATTGGAAACTTGATCTACGTTAACCAAACCTGCTAATTTCCGAAGCTCGTATTCGTCCTCCTCGTCGGAATTTTCGAATGAAATCTGTTTATCGCTGTCTATCCCTACAGTTTCTGTCTGTGTTTGGTCTGGGTTGAAGAGATTAGGTGGAACGTTTTTACTTACCTGATTTCCAGTTTCCTCTTCCTTCGTTGGTGGGTGTGGTTGTACTGGCTCTGGAATCGGTTCTTCTTGATTTAGCCACTCGTCACTGTCGTCAGTTTCGGTCGCTCTAAGGCTGGCAACTGGGCGAAGTCTGGGAGCTCGGCGTGTCGTTATCTTACTGCAAGAAGTATCTACTAATTTTACTGAAGAGTCACTATCACTATTCGTCTTTTTTCGCTGTCTCTTATGTTCTTGGTTATTTCCTTCTACTTCTGGAGGGAGCTGTAATGCTCGTCGTCCTGCACTCTCCATTCATATAATTATATGCTTAACTTCTTTAAACTTTATGTGGTAAACTATTTTAGAAATTTGTTTATGCACTGGTGTTGTAACAATAATCTACAATTTATAGTATTTCGGTCGTTTCTTATTAACTCTTTCAATTTTGCAAATTTTCCATTATATTAGACTGACCTTAAACAATTTCTGAATTTTTTATATCTAATCTTTTTCGCTTGGCTATTGTGAGTATGAAGATCTTGTTTTCATCTCCACCACTTAAGTAGTCCTCGTTTCCTGTAGCGAGATGGTAAGAGCAACCTGTAAAGAACGTGGAGTCAGTAGGTGAACGGTGAAAGAAAGTGAACGAAGAGAACTACTTGTGACCGGGTTGGCTGCTGTACACTGACTCTCTCGTTTATTGTCTCAAGCTTTGCCTTAACGTTTACGTTTAACCTAAAGTTAACCTAACTAGTGAGTACGCTCGATGCAAGGTCTAACGGTCGAGTGCGCTCTCGGGCCTAAGCTGGCTTTGTCTTAAGTAGCTTCGCTACTTCCTGCTTTAGCGTTTACGCCTACAAGGAGTGGTTTGACCTGTTGTCAACTTTGACTGCTGTTGCATCA
>JAQIXQ010002282.1:0-11102 GCA_034700485.1 Pseudosinella alba | reverse complement strand
CAACAAAACTTCAGTTGCAAGTGACGATTGAAAGGTATGCAAATATGTAATTCAAGTTGAAGTATTTGCTTCTATTTCCGTTTATTTAATTTCAACTTGAATTTGTCATATAATTTTGACTGGATAATAGCTATTATATAATACAATGCAATACATATCGGCAATGTTTTTTCTGCAAATCCAAGTTGTGAAACTGTCCATGTTTCGTTAGAACCTTGAAAAGGAATCGACTTTCACCTTTCTGTATTTCTGGCCTAGCACCAAGTTCGTCGGACTTCATACTCTGAATGTGCTATAATCTTGGTTAAATTTGTTAATTGTAAATAGTGTGGTAAACGGGAAACCTTAACGTGATATTATAACATTGGAAAATATTATGTAATGCGTCGAGTACAATGAAACGTAAGGTTCCCAATTTGAAATATCCAGTTTATTGAAATATTTTAATTTTAATATTAATCAGTTAAATTAACTCTGACATTGACACTTCTTTACTTTACTTAAGGAATTGTCGTAAATCCAAAGTTGTACTACTCTCATCGTCAGAAAGAATCATCCACGACAAAGAATGGGAATACTGGAAACTTCAATGAACCTTTGTCGAAATCCAGTTCCTTCGTCAAGAAAGGTGACAACGAGTTTTATTCCTGCATGCGAGTACTTCTACGACTTGGAAGATGTCTGGGAATTGTTCCAATTAGCGGCTTATTCAGAAGCAGTTTGGATGGTCAAGAGACGATTGAGTTTCGGTAAAAACTGGATTTGTTAACTAATGGACACACATTTTATTAATAATTCTTTCGATTATATGGAATATGGATTCAATGAAATATGTATGAATTTAATTAATTATGCAGATGGAATAGCCTTGCAACTGTGACATCCATTCTCATCTTGGCTGCATTAGCCTTCAATGCTATTGTCAATTTCATGGGGCTCATCATGACTTTAGCTGAACCTGGAAGGAGGAACGCCGCAGAAATAGCGATTGCTGCGGCAGGTCCCATCTTTTACCTTGCAATGCTGATGATGTAATAAATATGTTAACCCAAAATTAAGTATGAAATTGAAAAGAAGGGCACATTTATTATAAGAATTTTAGTAAGTGTCTTCTCGATATTATTTCACAGGTGCGCATTCTTTCTATTCAAATCTTTAAAGCTGCCATCCTTATTTGCGACCTGGAGGAAAGCCGAGAATGAATTGAATTTAAAGGCACCGGACACCAAACTATCATTTCATATTAATGTTTTGGTGGTTGCAGTCTACACATCCGCCTTCGTGGGGGCAGCTATGGCGAACCTGGTCAGGATTTCGATTATTACCACTGGGAAAAGTAGTGCAAATTAAAACTTTACGTGTCACACAAGCAAGAGGTAGAATGCTTTATGAAATACCCGTTTTATTTAACTAAAAATTGACAGATCAAACTGACAATGAAACGGAAGAAGTCAATACAATGGACTTATATTATCAACAGCGACACCCCTTCTGGGCTCGATACTTTGACTATAATCCTATTCTGACGAGTCTTTTACTAATTGTAAATGTTCTCTGCTTCCTTACTTGGAATTATGCGGATGTCGTGATCATTGCCTTCGCAAGGGCACTTTGCTTCAAATTTAGGGTGTTGGTGGAGGAAACCGAAAAACGGTTGATTCCATCGAAGGACAATCCCTCAGTGTATATATTACGAGGTCAGTTGTGAGGATAATTATTTTTAACAGTTGCGATAATTGCTGATAATAACTGTGGTGGGGTAATATGAGATTTATGAAATGCAGGTTTGACATGGACTGATGTACGGAAGGATCACATGACCCTTTGCAAATTGCTGGATGAACTGGAAGCTTTCCTTTCACCGCTAATTTTTCTGTCATATTCAATCAACATCTTTCTCTTGAGTTTGCAGGTAGCAGCTTTAATTAATTGTAATTTTATAGCTAATCGTAAGCGTTGAAATTAATTTTTTAATCGGGTTTGACTAAAAAAATTAAATCAGATACACCAAGGACTGACCCCTATCATTCACCGGACCTTTATGGAATCAGTCATTGCAACTTGGTCATTCTTTCACTTGATCTTTCGGACGATGGCAATTTCCCTGACTGCATCTAAAATAAATGACTATGCCCATCAGATTGCTGAGCCGATCCAGAAATGCGCCAGTAGGGATTACTGCAGAGAAGTAAATGAAGCTGAGAGGCTTAACATTTTAATTAAAATTAAATACGACATTATAAATTGCTAATGTTTCCTTGAAAAACAAGGTGGAACGTCTTGAGAGAATGCTTGGAACTACAGTCCTTGGCTTGAGTGGACTTGGCTGCTTCATTGTCACAAGGGCCTTCATTCTGGTTGTGGTGAGTGTCATCTTCACAATGGAAATCGTGTTTTTACAAGCCAATGCTGCTTAAAATCACCAGTAAACTTATATAATGAACTTATTTATCAATAAATATTTGATAATTACGAACGTTTGTATTATCTGCTCTCCCAACCGCAAACCCGTTTTAGTAAAAGGCCATAATTATTTGTCTCATTTTCGATCGACAAGCACTGAATCCCGGGCAATGCCGTCATCAGATCAGAGATAGACAGTTATGACGGATAAGAAACAAGTTTTAATGATCTCGAGTTAATTTCAGAGCACCAGGAACGTTTCATTTAAATTACAACTAACTGATGATGTGATATGACATGTTTGATTGTGATTTGCAACGTCATTAGAAGCATGTTATATAATCGCATCAAACTCAAAAGTCAAAATCTGTGACCTAAAGTTGCGAATCGCGAATAAATACATTATTAAAGTCTGCCATTCAATGCAAAACTTTTATACGTATTTGATTATCAAACTATCAACGTTATCCGTGCAAATAGATAACTAAGCCGGTTTTAGTTCAGCACAGCGAACAATTAGCTGAGATTTTTGCAAGCTACTAAAACAAATGGAATATTACTATATTGCTTGAGTCATATCATCGAGAATCCACTTGGGCAACTTTTTTATGCTTGCATCCAATTCAACTTTTCAAAATGAGCAGGGCTGGAATTGGAATCTAGTTGAATAGCATGAAATCAAGTTAGGAACAGGAATACTATTTTCATGAACTTGCAAAGAATGCTATATTTGAGGAAAGGTATTGGCCATTGATCATATCATTTATTCGAGTGAAGCATAATATGATGATATGACATGGTACGATCAATGATCGTACCAATGGCGTCACTGTCAAATAGGCAGTTTTCATTTTCTTGCTCCGTTGATTAAACCTTTATGTATTTGCATTTACTTAAATAAAGTTTGAAGTTAAGTCGTCATCAACGCATGAGAAGACAAGAAACAGATAAGAAACGTTTCTTCGATTTGGCAAATATCTATAAATGGTGGAAATCACTGTTGCAGAGCATATTGGGTCATAAGGTCCGAACCTAACATAAAATGTGCTTGCACATTCACTCCATTTTTTTTGCCTGCCAACAAAAGGGCTTCTACCACTCTCCGTCCACTCACATTCATATAAATAGTTCCAGAGATCTCGTTACTCTTGAATCATTTCTCAAAGTTTCCGATTTTAGGAAAATTTTCTTTCAATATATCAAGAATTCTTCATTTTTAAAAACTAACCATGTCTTCCTCAATTCCCATCTATTTCATTGATGCCTTTACCAGGCAAGGGAACTCGGCTTTCACCGGAAATCCTGCTGCCGTCTGCTTTCTAGAGTCTGATGTAAGTGGGAAACAAATTAATTTAATTTGGATTACATAGAAATTAATTATTTCGAAAAGTTAAATCTGTCATGTTATAATCATTGTATCCGATGTTGCTTCACAGGAAGACATTCCGGACGAGATCAAGCAAAAAATTGCCAATGAAGCCAATCTAAGCAACACGGCCTTCGTTTCCCATCGCTGGACAAAGCAGCCCAGCGTTGAAGACGAAGAACTATCCAAAAATGCCCCTGCCTTTGCCACTGGGAAGAACACCCATCTCATCCGACGAACCCTGCGTTGGCTGACCCCCCAAAAGGAAGTCCCCCTCTGTGGACACGCCTCCATTGCCTCAGCCAAGGCACTCGTGCATGCCCTCTTCGAGAATCAACCAGAGTTGAAGGAGGAGAAGGATGAGATTCAAATCGAGTTCCAATCCCGGTTTCGGGGTCTTCTTGGAGCTTCCTTCGACTGCAAGACTGAACGGATCACGCTCAATTTCCCCTCATCCCCCTGCATCCCCTTTTATGCTGAAGGAGAGAAATGGATTGGGGAATTAATCCAGGCAACTTTAAGCCCCGAATTCACATCCGACTCCGTTCAAGACATTCAATGTTCGGCAACCGGTAAAGGCTCCAAAGTTTTGCTCTTGAGATTGGCTGATCATTTGAATCAAGACGATTTACGAAGAGTTAGCCCAGACTTCCCCGGAATGAAAACTGTGGAAAACTGTGATGGGATGTTTGGAGTGCTGGTCACTGTCAAGGGGAAGAACCCGAATGTGGAGAAGGGACAACCTCATTTCTATTCAAGATTCTTTGCCCCTTGGGTTGGGGTCAATGAGGACCCTGTGTGTGGCTCTGCCCATACAGTCCTTACCCCATATTGGACGAAGGAGTACTTTGATGGTGGACTTGGTGAGACTTTGCTAGCCAGACAACATTCAATTCGAGGGGGGAATGTATATTGTACGTTGGTGGCTAATGAGCGAGTCACGTTGGCGGGGGAGGCGAGACTTATTAGCGAGGGGCAGATTTTTGTTCCGCATGCTCTCCACGATGATGAAGAAAGGTAGTGAATATCATTTGTATATGGCTAAAATGACTTGTGAAATTTTTCAAAATTATTATTGCTGATTTTCCAATGAATAAATAAGTAATATCTTACGGATACGGTCACTAGAAGAAACAGTTTTTGACAATGGAAATGGCATTTTCACTCAAATCATATCTGCACAAATCAACACGCATGATTTTTCGCCAACGCCGAATTACCAGCATATCCGAAGGTTTTTGACAATCTTTCAATTCTCATTCTCATACATTTCCCTAATGCAAATTCATTCATTCATTTTTATTTACAATAATCTTAATTTTCCAACAATTTATTTCAATTGCAATCTTTTCTTTTCAAACAAATGGTAACATTTAATCGAATCACTAATCAGGTATTATACAACACATGCATTTGAAATGGTTCTATTCTGTCTTGCAAGGTTGGCCATCGATCCTAACCTCGCAAACATACCTATTAGACTGGGTTTCTGACTGGGTTGCAAAATGCCCCTTTCTATCGTCATCCTCATCAGGGATGACGGTAACCTTTCTGGTGTCCTGCCCCGGAGGACCTTCGTTCTCACCCCATGAAACCCACGCTCCAAATGGGGAGTTGTTGCTCCATTGAAACCTGTTATTCTTCTTACTCCATTTGCCCCCAGTCCAGTAGTCCTTCCCGGAGTCACCACTTGCAGTGATGCACTTAATAACTAAATAATCCACTTCCATAGACATCATTCTTAAACGTTTTGTCTATGTCCTGTTGTTCTACTTACTTTTCTATACATAATAATTCCTTTCCGGGAATCAAAAGTCCCTTTCGGCCACCCAACATAATATAAATAAACCATGCGCTTTACATTCATCTAATTAGTTATCATGCAAATAATAAGTTAGAGAACAGGCCTCATAAAGATAGGTACGGAGCAAGTAGTGGTCAACATACATCGTGTTCCACTTTTAGCTTTTTTTTTGCAGATTACTGATTACTCCAGTAAAGGACGCTTTGGGAATTGGGATGTGCTGCTCAGGATAGGTATTGTATATGGATCGGGTGAGGACTGATTATCAGTTACTGGATTTGAAGGTAACTTTGATCGATTTCTAAGTAAGTGCAGATAAGAGAAGGATTGACGAATTCCTTGTAAACATACTGATTTAATTATGTTAATTTCTTTAATCACAATTGTCAATGCATTTCAAACATTTTTCCAAAAACTACATCATTCTCTTTACAAGTGAGATTACATGAAATAATTTGATATGTAAAAAGGTAAGGACAATCCCTCGGTGTATATATTACTGGGCAAGTGACGAGGCTAATTATTTTTAACAGTCCTATTGCTACCGATAACTGTAGTGGGGTAATGTAAGAATTATAAAGTGATGGATTGACATCATCGACTGCTGTACGGAAACATCACATGACTGTGCGAATTGCTGGATGAATTGGAAGCTTTCCTTTATCCCTTCATTTTTCTTTCATATTCAATCAACATCTTTCTCCTCCTGAGTTTGCAGTTTGAAGTAACTAATTTAAAGTTGATTTACTTCATTGCACACAAGATATTTTTTTACTGAATGTAATAAAAACTTCCAAATTAGATACTCCAACCCGGCATGATCCTCAGGGGATATTTATCGAATCGGTTATTGCTATTGCTATTTGGTCATTCTTTCATTTGATCTTTCGGACGATGTTAATTTCCCTGACTGCATCGATAATTAATAATTAATGACTATGCTCATCAGATTGCTGGGCTGATTCAGAAATGCGCTAGCCGGGATTACAGCAGAAAATTACATGAAGATGAAGGAATTTACTTCTTGTTTTATAAGATATCTCTAAATGTGGTACATTAGGTTTAACTTACAATTGTTACCTAATTAAAAAATGTACGTACGAACAGGTATATGAAAATTCCCTTCATAGTTATCTGTTCTGAAATAATGAGCTACATATATTTTGATGATCTTGAATTAAATAGAACATTATGGGATTGCACCGTGCGTACACGTAATGATGATTGGATATGACACGTTTGATTGTAATTCGCAACGTCATTAGAAGCATGTTATATAATTGAACTCAAAAGTCAGAAAATGTGTGACCCAAAGTCGCGACAGGCCTCATCTCATCAACACCGCTATCGTGTCACCACTCGCCACAATTATAAGTTCACTATTAAAGTCTGCCACTCCAAAAAGGCCTATAACTAGATTTACCGACTAACCAGCTAGAAGTTTAATACCTCTATTGGCTTATACGTATCTGATTATTAAATTATCAAAGTTATGCATGCTTATAGATAATTTTATCCGGTTTAGCCCAGCCAATATAAGATTTACAAACTACGTATACTAACGAAATAAATACTATATTGCTCCATATCATTAATTGGTAAATTTTTTGTGCTTGTATCCAATTCAACTTTACAAACGGAGCAATATTACTGGAATTGGCATATTTGATTTGTATCAAATCAGGTTAGGAATACTATTTCCATGAACTTGCAAAGAATGTTGTTATAATAGGGGAAAGGTATTGCCCATTTATCCTATCATTCATTCGGGTGAAGCATGATATGACGATATTGACATGGTACGATCAATGATCTGTCACTGTCATATAGACAGTTTCCATTTTCTTATTCCTTTGATAACACCTTTATACATGATAACATTTACTCTAGCGTATTTAAGTCAAAGTTAAGATCATCACATGAGAAGGCATGGAAAAAGATAAATGTTTAGTTGATTTGGTAAATATGGATAAATGGTGGTAATCACAGTTGTAAAGCATATAAGCATTCAACTTCCAAGATTATCTACTTTGATCCACTATCACTATCCTGTCCAGAAGGTCACTGAAGAAAAAACAAGTTTTTGGCTTCAGCAACTTAACCTAAAAATGTGTTTTCAGATTCACTCCATTTTTTTGCCTGCCAACAAAAGGGCTTTTTCCACTATCCGTCCAGTCCCAGTCATATAAGTATTTCCAAAGTTCTCGTAACTTCTTAAAAATCATTTCTTAAAGCTGCCCATTTTAAGGAAAGTTTATTTCAAAGGATCAAGAATTCTCATTTTTTAAACTAGCCATGTCTTCCTCAATCCCCATCTATTTTATTGATGCGTTTACCACGCATGGAAATTCACCGTTCACCGGTAATCCTGCTGCCGTCTGCTTTCTGGAATGTGATGTAAGTCGGGATCAAATTAATTTGGATCATATCCTAATTAATTAATGTGGAATTTTACCTGACCTGTACTAAAATAAATAATTGTATGCAATTTTCCTCAACAGGAAGATATCCCCGACGATATTAAGCATAAAATAGCAAATGAAGCCAATCTAAGCAACACGGCCTTCGTTTCCCTTCGCTGGACAAAGCAGACCAGCGATGAAGAGGAGGAACCATCCAATGATACACCTGCCTTTGCCACCGGGAAAAACGCCCTTCTCATCCGACGAACTCTGCGTTGGATGACCCCGCAAAACGAGGTTCCCCTCTGTGGACATGCCACTGTTGCATCAACCAGGGCAATCGTACATGAGCTCTTCGAGAATCAACCGGAGTTGAAGGAGGAGAAGGATGAGATTCTAATTGAGTTCCAATCCCGGTTTCGGGGTCTACTTGGGGCTTCCTTCGACTGCAAGACTGAACGGATCACGCTCAATTTCCCCTCATCCCCCTGCATTCCCCTTTTTGCTGATGGAGAGAAGTGGATTGAGAAACTGGTTGAGGCAACTTTATTTCCGGAATTGACCTCTGACTCCGTTCAAGACATTCAATATTCTGCCTCGGCTAAAATTGTGCTTTTAAGGTTGGGTGACCATTTGAATGAAGACGATTTACGAAAAGTTACCCCGGATTTCCCCAAAATGAAAGCTGTGGAAAACTGTGATGACATGTTTGGAGTGCTGGTAGCTGTCAAGGGGAAGAATCCGGATATGGAGAAGGAAGAACCTCATTTCTATTCAAGATTCTTTGCCCCTTGGGTTGCGGTCAATGAGGACCCGGTATGTGGTGCTGCTCATACTGTCCTAACGCCATATTGGACGAAGGAGTACTTTGATGGATTTGGCGAGACCCTGCTTGCCAGACAGCACTCTACCCGGGGTGGGAATGTATATTGCACTTTGGTGGATAATGAGCGAGTCACGTTAGCTGGGGAGGCCAGACTAATTATCAAAGGGCAGATTTTTGTTGCCCAGTCTCTCCAAGATGGTGAAGTACAGGAGTGAATAGTATATCGTAAATAGACAAAAATGTTGTGTCAATTTTTCAAAATTGTTTTTTGCTGATTTTCCAATGAATAAATTGCAAATTGTCAAATTGTACTTCGAGAAAATTTAGATTTTGAAAAACCTACATGTAAATGTTCTGTCATTAATGCTGCATTTGATCCTACAAAATCTTGATGGGTTATCATTTTTATCCACCGAGACATGCCGAATCTCAGTGAAAAGGCAAGCAATCATCATGTTCCATTCATTCACATGAGCCATGACAATTGTGCAGTCATTGGGTTTTGGGTATGCATTTTCCTTTTTGGGAAGTTCCCTATAAATTGTGAATATTCCCAATACATAAATACCTAGTCCATTGTATCAGCGTAATATCTTGTAGAAAGGGTCACTGGCGGAAGTACTTTTTTATAACCGAAATGGCAGTTTTATTTACATCATATCTGCAAAAATCATCGCGTAGGATTTTCCGCCAACCCCGAATTAGCAGCATATCTGAAGTTTTTTGGTAAGATCTTATACATTTCCCTAATGCGAATCCATTAATCAACTTGAGTTTCACCAACTAAATTTACCAATTTCGCCAAAATAGCAAAATGTATTCCACCATTCCTGTCTACTTTGTTGATGCATTCACGGCGCATGGAAACTCGGCTTTCACCGGAAACCCTGCTGCCGTTTGCTTTCTAGATTCTGATGTAATTAATCAAGTCATCCTATAGTTATAGGTCATATCATAGTTAATTACATATAGCATTATTGTGTAATGGAAATCGCTTTCAATGTCAACAGGAAGATATTCCAGACGATACCAAGCAGAAAATTGCCAGTGAAGTCAATCAAAATATCACGGCCTTTGTCTCCCACCGATGGACAAAGTCATTAGCCCCCGCAGGAGAATCACCGTCTTCCAACAACAATGCCTCTCTCATCTGGCGAACTTTACGTTGGTTTCTCCCAACCCATGAAATCCCCCTCTGTGGACATGGGACCGTTGCCTCCACCAAAGCAATCGTAGAAACGCTTTTTGACAATGAACCGGAAATGAGGGAAGGTCGAAGAAATATCCTCATACAATTTGAAACCCGATTCGGGGGTCTGCTCGGAGCATCTTTCGATTGCAAAAGTGAAAGAATCAGCATAACATTCCCATCTTCCCCCAGCACTCCCTGTAGTTCCCCATTAAAGGAGAAATGGATTGAGAAAATGGTTGACGCCACCTTGACCTCTGAACTTCCACCCGATTCCGTCCAAGACATTCATTATTCCCCCTCAACTAAAATCGTACTTTTAAGATTGCGTGACAATTTCAATGAAAATGATATCAGAAGAATTAGCCCAGATTTCCGTAAACTTATAGCAATAGAAAACTGTAATGACATGTTCGGAGTGTCAGTAACAGTAAAGGGGAAGAATCCGAATGTGGAAAACGCAGAGCCCCATTTTTATTCAAGGTTTTTTGCCCCTTGGGTTGGGGTCAATGAGGATCCTGTTTGTGGGGCTGCTCATACAGTCCTTACCCCTTATTGGACAAAGGAGTACTTTAATGGCTATGGGAAGACTTTGCTTGCAAGACAGCATTCCATCCGGGGTGGGAACCTACATTGTACTTTGGTGGATGCAGACAAAGTTGCTTTAGCTGGGGAGGCGAGGATTATTATCAAAGGGGAAATTGTAGTTCCATAAATAATAAAGAACTTTCTGGTATAAATATTTCTAGCGAAAACCAAAACGTATTCTCAATGAACTCCAGAACTCCTCTCCTCATGTAGGATATCATATCTTTTGTTTTGTCAATAGTCTGGATTATGGATAAGATTTAGCCGTTATATTACTTGTGTCAATGTATCGGGTTAGTGGACTCGTATTGGCAATATCTCTAATAATGTAAACTAGCAAACTAATATTAGCCTGCAGCATTATTATTGGACTATCCTCTTTCTATTATTGGATGCGATTATGTCAACCCCTTTCTGTAAACTAGGACATATCGAATTGACAGCATGCCAGGTCTGCTATTATGATATGACTAATTTTAGTTCAATGGAAAATTTTCCACTGCACGTGCATTTAGGCAGCCTTT
>JAQIXQ010002281.1:0-11104 GCA_034700485.1 Pseudosinella alba | reverse complement strand
CGGATACATTATTTAGCATTGACAGCAACACCTTCAAAAAGTCTATCCGAAATCAAAATAACGACCAAGTTTTATCGCGTCAAACATTAGAATAACTGTATTTTAACATGCTTTTTAGACCCGAGCATAAAAGCATAATTTTTGCAATTCACAAGCATAAAAGTTCGCATTTTGGAGCATAATTACGGTTGCCCTGATAATGTATGAAGATGCACAAATATTTGCCATTTTAAAAACTGTCTGTTAAAAATGTTATTTTTTTTGTCTTTTCACAAAATAAGATTCGAATCTATCTATAAATCATATATTCGAAATCATCTTTTCTGCTTGATACACTTCAAGTACGGTAGCATGAATTTTTATTGCCTCAGTTTTTTTCTTTTGAGTATGAAAATGATGAATATATTTTAAGCATCGTGCATCATGCTCACATGACATGAGATCATGAATTCATGAGTGTGAAAACAGCACCGTTTGGGATCTTCCCGTGACAGTTACTAAAAAAAACTGAAAACTATGTCCTTGTTCTTGTCTAACGAGGGAACATTTTGAGGGTGGGTTGCCCTTCCACATATGTGATAAAACTTTTCTAGACCAATTTTTTGGGCTGATTACGAATATGAGGTCCGTTTTCTGTCACTGTCAAATTTTGATTGAAGAACTTCGTGGGAGGGTGGGGAAGCTGGAGACAAACACTGCCCTCGTCAGGAAAGTTCACAGTGACATTTTATCATCTCCATTCAATGATGACGAGACATTTTTTTTGGATTACCAAATAATTACTGAAAAAAGGATTGACTTGTCAGTGTCAGCCAAGACAAGCACCGAATATTTTATTTTACAGCCATGCAACAGCAACTGAAGGACCTCATGGCGGAGATCAAGAGGACGGCCTACCAAGTTCGCACTAAGCTTAAGGGTAATTAGATTAAAAACATCGCTAATCGTGAATTTATTTCATGTCACTATTTACTTCTCTCGGTCCCATCTTTCAGAAATGGAGCTCGGGATCGAACAAGCACAGGAGCATAGGGACTCCCTAGATTCGAATCCGAAAAATACAATATCAGGCAACCATCAAGTTATTCGTCCACGTGATGACGAACTACAACCAGGTGCGAGGACTACAGGGAAATGTGCAAGGCGAGAATTAAGCAACATGCGGAACTTGGTAAAATAAATCAGTCAAAAGCAGGAAAGAAAGAAAGCATATCATGTACAATAATTTTTTCATGGTACTGTATGTAAGATAAAATAAATTTCGAATATAATAAAGTAATGATGGCGTGTGGCATTTGAGTTTAGTATTGATTTGCTCAAGAACTTGAACTTCTGAAACGTTTCTGGATTTCGAAGCAGATTAAAATAACTCTGAACTCTTTATATAATTTGAAGCTCTCTGGACATTGCGGGAGAAAGTAAGCCTGTCGAAACTATTCAATGAAATCGTTCGTAATTCAACTTGCCCAAAAGAGAAATGGAATTTGGAGAAAGTGTTCATCAAGAGAAATAATTATGTTTGGGTCATCATTGCTTTCCTAATCAACTTTGAGTTTGTCCCGGCTCATTACCCTCTCAATTGCATATTGCATACGCCATCGGGAGACATAATTTATGTCGGGATGTATATCGTCTGCTCTAGTCAACATCACGCTATGTGAGCTTGACCAAACTCACAATCAGAAAGGTAACAGCTTAACAAGGCACAATATCGATTAAAATCATATCAATTTCACCATGTGAAGTTATTGTGATCTTTAATTGGTCTCATCATTACAGCTTTTAGCAGTGGGTCGTTTTAATTACTTTGATGGGACCACATACGAAATTCCTTGGTTGAAATTATTAGAAATTAGAAATTCATTAGTTTTTAAATTCGTATATCTAATCAATAAAAGTTCCACGTGCAAAGGCAATGATTCCTAACCCGAATTGCGTAAGAGCTGAATTTCTAGCCAAAAATTTCGAAGCACTTTCAATTCAAACAATCCCATATCATGTTTGAAATTTCAATATTAATAAAGAATTCCCTCCTAACTTGTACTTGAGAATGTTACCCAACTTATCGATATATAATGTTTAGTAGCATTTGGGCTTTTTCTACATTATGTAGATACGAGTATTTAATTTTTCCTTCCATGTTGGCTTAAAATTTTGTCTGTAGGGATATGTTGAAAATGCCAGCAAGATTTCGCAACAGAGATATCATACAAAGCTTATCCAGCATTTAAACGTCAAAGATACATACATATTATACGACTTATAGCCAAATTACTTCTCAGTTGTTTAAAATAATTTCGTTGGAGTTAAACATGGTTAAAAACGATTCTGCTTCACTACAAAATGTTGAGCTAATGCTAACCTAAATCGTAACCTAATTTACAGCCATTTTGCTTCTTTAATTTTTAAGAGGGTCATCTTAGGGTGCCTCGGGTTGAATCAAAATTCATCGGTAACTGGACTCAATCATTAAACGGTCAAAACACCAATCAAAATGTTGACCACCCTGCAGATCCTAATTTTCCAAATACTCAACCACGGATTCATTTATTTGTGGCCCCTTCCCCTGCAATGGGACTTGGCACATGGATGCATCCGCCGAAGCCCCTCACTATTGAGCCACCTCGCATTTCTGATTAACATCAGCTTGGCCGGACTCATCACCATCTCAACATTCTATGGACTCGGGACACATTACTTGATAAGGGAGTGGGAGCATTTGGATATTGCAAAGGTAGCCATGATTGTGTGCGGTGGCGCGGCAACTGGGCTGGCTTTCTCCTTGATGGGGTTCATGCTATTGTTCAGGGATGTCTTCAGACTAGTCAATATCACGATGAGGGAGTTGGAAGAGGCTCGGGAAGGTAAATAAAATTTAAAATCTTAATTTAAAATATAAATTATGAACTTACTCAAAGACGACCTGTAATTTCACTTTGCCTTAGCCTACCCCCAAACTCGATTTGGGCATACCTTGTTGGAGAAATTGATGATCCCAGCAGCGGTTGTTGCGGTCCTTGTCCCGTGGGTTGTCCTATTTTTCTGCCTGTCACTAAACATGGACCCATTCTACTTTGTCCTGGAAGATATCCAAAGAGCTATCGGTGCTCCCATGACGGATCGACCTGGGATTCAGATATGGACTGCAATCCTCATCCGAGCTTTCGTATTGCTGGGGGGTTTCGAGACTGCCAGAATTCTACCGTGGTTGACAGCAACCCTGATGGTTGTACTTAATAAGGTCCGGCTACTCCTGGAAGTTGCTTCAGTACCAGGAGTCACGTACCAACAGCTGGCGTCCTTATATCAGTTTCTAGTTGTCCTATATTCCGTCTGGAGCTCTGTCGTAGACTATTTGATTTCTGGGGTAACATCGGTCCTGTTCTGGGCCCTTGTTGTGAGCTGGTGGGTCACGGTTAAGAAGGCTGTTGAGGTTCCGATAGTTGCCTACCTTTTGATTGCAAGCTTTGGATTTCTCATAACTCTGATGCTTTTCCTAGTCTTAGAGTTTCTTAGCAGGGTCGGCGAGGCCATAAGGCATACCGTGGATCGGTGCAAAGCTGACGCGGATCTCGAGTATGTGACAGCACGCAATGGAGAGCGGAAACGGGAAATGCAATGGAGGAGGTTGAAGGTGAGGTCAATGAGGAAAATTGGCATGCGGTATTATCCCTTTGTAAAGATTGATAGGGAATTTATAATAACGACGATGGAGAATATGGTGGCTCGACTGGTTAATGCTTTGTTAATTTTTTAAATGGGTTAGGGTAATTTAAATCCGACAGTAAAACAACATGATTATATCTAGTAGTAAATGGAAAACAAATCTTATTGTTTCTAAATGCTTAATAGAAAAAAAAACATAATTTGGTATATCAACTGATTATTTGACAAATTTATTTATGACTTATTTTCTATTCCTTTCATTATTTCTTGAAAATGCATTCTTAAGTTAAGGAAAAAATGATGTATTATTTGCCAACATCAATCGTAACAAGAGTAAATTATAGATATCTGGCGTGAATGGAGATATAAAATATATAGGTGGTCCCCTATATACCTACTTACAATTAGCTACGCCAACTCAATAAAAGAGAAATGAATGTGGATGGAAGCGAAAGCGTCTGTACGAAATTCCTTTTTCTCATGAATCATTCATGAATATCTTGAATTTGTTTTTTTCATAAATTTCTTCACTGTAATATATGATGATGATGAATGACCATGCGCAATGATTTAGAAAAAAAATGTACATATTTTTCAATTTTATGTGGATTTAAATTTTATAGGGTTACTTGAATACAAATATCCATAAATTGGATCATCCAATTTGGATGTAAGTAAAAGGAAGGGAAGACTGCTGTAGCTAGTCTAAAGGTAAACTCACAATGCACGTTTTCTTGGAAAGCTTTCTCTCATCTCATCTGATGAACTTTCACCATAACATAATATAATATGGGATAAGATGGGATGCTAAACAGAAGACTACGTCTCCCGTCTGCACTGCTGCATTCACCTATGTAAAACAAGAAATAATGTTTTCCGCTCTACTTCATCAGGGAAAGCAATGCCATGGCATGTTTCATTGGCATGTCGCAAATATTTGCCATTTATAAAACTTTGTTTGTTTTAAATTTATGCCTTTTTGCTTTAAAAAAATAAGTTGGGCCAGTTGCAACTAATACATCATTTACTATATTTCATTTAACATTGTATAAGAGAAGTAAATAGGTTCTATAAATATTTTATCGTCGTTTTTTTATTTTTCCGTCCGCATTAATACATATTCGACAAGCAAAATTTTCATATATTTGCATTAGTGAGGATTCTTTCTCAGCGAAACAATGCAAACCATCGCTCATATCAGAACTTGAGAGTGGAGATGATACTTTCTGTAATCTTATGCTGGCAATAATAATCCGGGAAGGGTTTCGTTGTTCCTTATTTCTAATTTACTCCTTTTCAAGGTTAATGGCTCAGATAACCAAAGTAGTCATTTCCGAGGAACCCGACCGGGAACAAATAAAATTATCAAAACCGATGAAATCCACATCATTTTACAGAAATGACGGAAGTGGCACATTGTCACAGGTGTACACGGCCTCCCTCCAAGTTCAGGAATCGGTGGAAGTGACCCGGCTTAATTCAATCAGGGCAGCACATTCATCATCCACCTCGGTGACCGTGACTGCAGAAGCGAAAGACATGTTTTCATTTAGCAAAGTGTCTACAGCAGTCACACAAACGTATTCCTACTCGAAGGAAGTTGGTTCCTCAGAAAGGAACAATTTCAAGAAGGAAACCGGGGAAACATTTTCAGTCTCTCAGAAGATAGATGTTCCACCTTGCACAGAGTACGAGGTTAGATCTTATGTCGAGATAACTGACAACCAATCCTTAAAATTTGTTACCTTCATGAATGTCACGGGAGAGACAAGTGGGAGGGAAATGAGCGCTGACGAATTACAGGATCATATAGGGGAATTACATTTTGTAAGTAGGATAAATGACACAGCGGTTCTGGCAAAGGAGGAGGGCTTCATCAAAGTCAGATATGGGGAGTCAAAGTTTATTGCGAAGGCAAAGAAAATAGAGGGCTGCGAAAGGTATAAAAAGTAACCTGTCAAAATGTGCAAAATGTGCAAAGTATAATTTTTAGCACTATTTGGTGGTTTTGCAGATGCAATCACTAATAATAGGGCATAGAATAGCTAAGAA
The DNA here is from genome assembly GCA_034700485.1 of Pseudosinella alba. Taxonomy (NCBI): domain Eukaryota; kingdom Metazoa; phylum Arthropoda; class Collembola; order Entomobryomorpha; family Entomobryidae; genus Pseudosinella; species Pseudosinella alba. Next base: position 5,386 of record JAQIXQ010002281.1, on the reverse strand, counting down.
ATGGCAAATTGTCCACTGTTAAAATCCAGTTTGTGAATGAAGAATGAATGAATGAGCACAATGTAAGGTGTCACATAATTCTCCATTTTATATTAACAATACCCTTCCATTAGCCAAATAATGTCTACTGCTCACTTAAGTTGTTACGATGATATCACAATTATGTAAATCAATTATGTACTTTGGATACCGAAAGCCCATAAAAGTGGCCTTTGTATGAGGCAAAAAGCAAAAATGTCCAAATTACTGTCACATTATATATTATCAAACATATTATGTTTTACAATTCAGAGCAATTTGTTGTCTTTCATTCATATCGTTCTGGCCTAGGAAAATCGCAATAATATTTTGCTTTATCGAATGAGGATTGCAATTTTGGAAGGAAGAAGGGTAATCCTGAGTCCAGTGTAGAGAAATAATGGCTTCCGCTTCAGATAAAATTATTTTCAATTATGTTGACGTTTCCCAACAGCTTGTAGACTACACTCTCCAAACCTACCCCAGAATAAGGGATTTTTATGGGGGCGAGGAACGACCCCGCCCAAACATGTGGTCGGCATACATCATCATTGCTAATTTAGTGGCTCAAGCTGTGAACAAGTCATTGCTAGTTCCAACCAGACAAGATAAGCAGCATCAATGTCAGTATCCCGGTGAAGATTTGGAGGCAAAGCCCTTGCCAATAATCCGACCTGCTCTCTTAATAGATTTTGTGTGGATTTTACACAAATCACCCCGAGCATTATGTCCGGAGGAAGGGGGCAACCTGACGGCATTAAAGAGGAAAGAGAACATTGATGGAGGTCAAAGTAAGCACCACCCGGTTCCTAGATACGTAAAAGGATTTGACTACCCCCTCAACTTCATGTATTGCGGGGTAAGGAGGAAGAAGCAGGATGGACTCCTTTCGATCTCCGGCTTCATGGATTCTATTGATATCCAGACTCGTCTTTGTATTGCGGGTTCCGTGAGTGTGATTGCCCCCCTGGAGCACTTCCTGCTGAGACTGAGACTGCGGAATAATTACATTCCCTGGGCTATCCTCCTGTCCATCTTGTTGACCCCTGGCTTCTCAGAAGTTGGCATAAGGTACTTGAAAAGAAGTGCGCTTTTGGTTGTTTGGGGATTGGCCTGTATCGTTTTGGTGAATGCCTACTCCGGCTCAGTCACAAGTTATTTGATTAGTCCTCGGGAAGACGAAACGTATTCGCGGATAGATCAGATCGAGGCAAATAACTATACTTTGTTGACGGATAGAAAGGTGACCTTCGTCTTTTTGAATGGCGTATTGTCCCCATATGGAAATGATTCCAGGGTCATCTCATCGTACAAGAGGCTGGTGGGGAAAGGGTTTGCAGAAATGAATCTGGAACGGTTTCTGGAACTGATCGTCACCGCGGACAAGTATTTTTATGCGAATAGCTGGCCTGCCACATTGAACGTCGTAGGAAGGGCCAATAAATATTTAGGGTCATTGACCCGGAAGGAGGTGGAAAGCAGGAATGAGAATAGGCGAGGATGTTGGAGCGGGAAGGACTTAGCCGATGTGGGCGGGATGTTTGCGGGATTCTACCCACCTGATAGTGACAAAATTGCTGAGTCATTCACCCGGATTGTGGAATCTGGATTGTATCTAATTTGGAATAAGGAATATGTTGGGAACTTTTTCTCGGAGAGGGTGCAGGACCGGTTGAAGATGATTAACCCAATGTTGGTAATGGACGACGTGGAATTTGGGGCTCATGTTGAGGCTGTTAAGTTGCATGGGAAAATGGAAAAAGTGTTCTTGTTGTGGTTGGCTTGCATAATCATTTCAGGAATTGGATTGGGCTGTGAGCTGACTTGGTACAGGATTTGCGGGACGTTGCATGGCATTTATTCTTATTACAAGTTGTTGTGGTTTAATAGCAAATTAACGTAATGGGGATTGAGCAGTGTAAATTTTGCACATAGCTTTATGTATTATGCAAGCGCATTGATTATCATCAGTCAAATTCACCGCGACCAATCAAGTGTGAATGTGTTTTAGTCAAGCAAAATCATGCACTTGAAAAAGATTTCTTTCACGTCACGATCCTGGCAAGATTTGGGAGGTCAGCATATCTATATTTGCGGTGGGACAAGGAAAATGTGGGTAATCTTTATGACGACAGGGTGCAGAACCGGTGGAGGATAATTTCACCCACCCAAGTCAAGTTTCTTTTATGTAACATTTCATTTTCATCTCTTGTCATATTCATCAAGTTTCGATTTATGTACAATATAAATTACAAATATTTTTACAAGTATATTTACAATATTATTACAAAAACTTGAATGAACCTGTGGAATGGATAAAACTACAGAATCGCCGTTTGAGCACGAACGCTCTTCAGTGCGTTGAGTCGCCCACTTCCAAACACATGGTTATGGAATTTGTCATCGCCAACATTTTCGCAAACTTGGCCACTGAAGGACCGCTCCTTGTCCGTGTTCCCATGAAGTAGCTGTTTAGCTTGTACATAGATAAGGTCCTTGTTGCGAGTCTGCAACAATGCGACGGCTCCTGCGACATGGGGACACGACATGGAAGTGCCACACATACTGGCGTACGCATCGTCCCAGGTGTTATAAGCGGATATCACGTTTGAACCGGGTGCGGAGATGTCAGGCTTCATTCTCCCATCGACGGTCGGACCAACTGAAGAGAAATATGAGATTTCATCATCCTCAGTTGTAGAGCCCACACCAATCACGTTCCTGTCACCGGGAGAGTTGGCAGTGTTGCAATTTGGGCCATTATTTCCAATTGAGAAAACTGGGATGATCCCGGCAGTATGCCACACCTATATTGCCTGATCGAACCAAGTTGCCCACGTCCTCCTCCCCATGAGTATGAAACCAGATTGGGGGCCTTGGAACAGTCGGGGTTTGACCCATCGGGAAGAGTGGGACACGTAAAAAATTCTCCACATTTTAAGAGATCAGCTTGAGAGCAAAAGAAACCAGCACATCCTCTGCACGCAGCCCATTTGGCCTTGGGAGCGACTCCAATACCTTTCCCTCCAGCGATGATTCCCCTGTTAAATTTAATTAAAATCGTATGTTTAAATGTTTGCATGTAATTCTATCAAGATTTCATTTAGTTTATTAGCTAAACTGACAATGAGTGGGTTCCATGTCCATTGTTGTCAGTTGGGGATGGAGTGGCAGTGGAGGGATCATACCAACCATATGCCCCAAGAAAGTTATCCCTCAGAGCTTCATGAGTTCCGCGAGCGCCAGTATCGATAATCCCAATGACGACCCCCTCTCCTGCTCTCAAGGTTCCGTTCATGTGGTCCCAAGCCTCGGGAGCTTGGATCTTCTTGACACCCCATTGGTGGTCGTCCTGACTCACGGTGGCATTCAGCTTGATTGACACGGGCTTATCAATTTGAGCAAAGAATTCCTCATCAATGCTGGCAATCAAGTGGGAAAAGTTGTCCGTCAACTGGGAGACGAGGGAAGGGTCAGCATTTCGAATGTAGAGTTGGTTGGTGATCCAGAAACTGTTCACCTCGAAGGTCTGAGGTTGGGATGACAAGAAGTTTGTAATCGGCTCTTGTGTCCTCTGAGCGTGGGTGGTCAGAGCTGCATGGAGGGCATTCAGTTTTGCGCTTCTGCTGGCAAATCTTGAACTGGCAATGTTGGCAAGGACTTGAGAGGTGTCTTCCTTCAAGGTTACAAAAATGTTGGTCACGTTGTTCTGTTGAAGTGCCCGTTGGAGATGTGGAGTGACGATGGAGGAATCTGGCTCTGCTAGGGCTGCTCCCTGCAAAGCTACTAAAACTGCTAGTAACTTGAACATGTTGCTCAAGTTTGTATATTATGCGTTTGGTTTAAAAAAATAAGTTAAACTTAATATTTGTATTTGCAGTGGATGTTTGTTGTTTGTTCTATTTTTTTAAACTGATACCTTTCCTCATATTTGCTTTCCTTTATATACCAGAAAGTTGACAAGGGATTGTGGAGGGCAAGCACAAACTTTCTGCCCGTGTGTATACATGGTTGAATGCGTTTCCGAATTGCTCTTTGTCCTGTCCAAATATTTTCCACTTTTTGAGTTATTTTTACAAATAAATATTTGTTCAAGTCACAATTCATATCACGTTAAATATCATCGGAAACATTTTATGCCACGTAATAAATGCCTCATCGTGATTTAAGGTGCTCAGCCGGAACTTCGGAAGGAAGCAACTCAAGTTCAAGTTCATTCTCTCCAACAATTTGCGGAGGCTTGTTTACGCTGTAGAAGGGAAGCCCATGTCGGAACTCTTGTCAATCCAGGCTTACTCAATCACACCAACTCATTTCATCCATACAAGGGTGGCTCAACGTGTTGCCACTTGGAACACTGACACATTTCTAAATTGTTATCATGTCTATCAAGTTACTAAATTGTTTAGCTGGAATGCTCATCCGACGTTTCTACTGATTATGATTATGGCGATGATGATAATGTAAGTACGGATATAACGGATCCTACCCGTCAACGAAAAGAGTAATGTTGTGCGTGGCTGATACAAGATTAGGAGGGATCATATTGGAATATTTTATCACTTGTCCGGTGGTAGGGTATCCTGCCACTGTCCGAAAATGAAAATTTGACCGTGAATAGATATGACCATGAATATGATTGACTAGTTCCTTTATGATGCAATAAATTTGTGAGAAAACAATCTTTGCAATTAAATACAATGATGAAGAAGGCACTCAAGTTGTAGTGACTTAGCTTTAAGCCTTTAAAGTATTTTTTAAAGAACAGGCTACAGGTTAACCGAGTCAGGTAGCTTGATGAAAACGCCAAATGAGACTCGCCCTATAGGGATTCAGCCTGTTCTAACCAAACTATTTGACAAATGTATACTGAATCAACTCAATAATTACATTGTTAGTAACGAAATCCTATGCAAAGAACAATTTGGCTTCAGGCCAAAGCTATCCACTGTGCATGCTCTTGCCGCACTCACAGATTTTCTCTACCAAGAAATCAATGAGAATAAGGTATGTATTTTAGTGTCGCTTGATTTTCAAAAATGCTTCGATACAATTGACAAAAATATACTGTTAAAAAAATTGGAATGGTACGGTATAAAAGAGCCCGTGTTGCAATCTCTGCTAAAAAACAGAAAACAATACGTCGAATGTAGAGACGTAAGCGGGAATGTTGCAAAATCCTCCGCAAAATCGACTGAACTTGGATTGATCCAAGGTTCTGCAGTTTCCTCAATATTTTTTACATTATTTACTAATGATCTTCCATTAGTTTTAAAATACTCAAAGCTCTCTATGTTTGCCGACGACTCCAATCCATGCATCAGTGGCTATCCCAATAATATACAAGATACAATCCGCAAATTAGAAA
>JAQIXQ010002280.1:0-11114 GCA_034700485.1 Pseudosinella alba | reverse complement strand
TCCTCATATAACCCCAATTTAGAGGATAGACTAATCCGAAGAAAGTTGAATTTGGTGAGGCCGATGACACTTAGTTGTGGACACTTCTATCCATTGAAAAGGGGATCGGATATCAGTTTCTTTTATTACATATTCTTGAGAACGGTGGACGGGCTTTTGTTGCCAATTTTTGAATAGGCTTTAACATGGGTTATGGATCCTTGTGTGATCACGAATATGATCAAAAAGTTTTATATAAAAAATGCCACTCTGTAGCCTACCTTTTGCACGTAATATTACCTAAAATAAATATAATACAATATTTATAATAATATTTACCACAGTACTGACACATAAAAAATAAGAGAAAGTTGGACTTGGAGAAAGTATGAATATATTGGACTATATTTATTTGAACTGTAGGCCAAGGCCATGGCTCCCACTTTCCACCCATAAAGCATAACAATCCTTCCAGGATTTTGCTCTTGTTTAGTAAAAATGTAGGTAGTAAAAGTAGTAAAAATGTCCCATTTTCGGCTATTTATTATATCGTTTCCTTTCTCTGAATTGGCAATGACTGTTTATTTTACCAAAACGCAATATGCAAAGGATCATTGAAACTCATTCAAACGGACTATTCTCATGCAAATAGCTACATTATTGCAAAATAGTTTATTGAAATGAAAATTAGTGAAATTTGGTTTAAAAAACTTGTGGTTGGATTATAGTGGGGGGGGGTGAGCATTTTGGTGACAGCATATTTCGGTGATAGGCTATTTTGGTGAACAATTAACAATGTAGTCAGTTAAGGGAATTAAAATAGTAAACATAATTTAATCAGGAGTGGCAAGCAATAATTGTTCTGGTCCTTTCTTCGCTCCAAGTTTGGCAAATTGGGATTTGGGGGGAAACACAAGTCATGTTCTTAAAATAGTTTAGTCATAATATATCTAATTAGCGTATTTAATTTCTCCGAATTTCTTATATTTAAACCGCTTTTCCATCTTTAGAAGTTGGGATTCTTCTCATTCATTTATTTACATGGTTGGGGTCCCCCTCAATCTCATATTTTGCTTCATACAAATGTATGGCAAATTGAATGCTTAATAATTTGCAGTCCCTCCTTCACATTGACGTAGGTTTGCGTAAGTATTATCAACTGCCGAATCATAGCATGGTTAGAAATTAATTTGAATAAATATAAATTAAATAAGGGGAATGGGGTTATATCACAAGTTATAGAGCTCATATTAGTATAACCACAAGCACACTGTCAATTAATTTAATTGCATATACAGCTATCTGAAGCCATTTAGATTTTTCAGCGTCTTTCGCATTATATTACTTGTTAAATTATAGGACGAGGCAGAATTTAACTATAAGAGGGACTTAATTTGGTTTCGGTAGGCATAAATAATTCATAAAACTTGTTTAATATAAGATTAGATAGATTCGGTGAAATTCTCGAGTGGATGATATGACCCTGAATGAGCTTGGCATTAACTAAGTAAATGCCAACAGTTGGGCATACTTTCTGGAAAGGTTCACTCCTATATATCAATTTGCACATAACCATGTTACTAATTGAAGAGCTTCCATTCTTCTCCAAAAACTTTGCCACCGCGGCTTTGCTTCCTTCCGTCCCCTTCAAATGGAACCCAACCACTCGTCAACTCCATGATCGAGGATAAGGATGACAACTTGAACCGGAAAGCTGTCAAGAGGACGAAGTTCAAGTACAAATTGAATCTCCTCATGCTCATCATTCTACTTGCTCAAGCTGTATTTGCCTTTTTGCCAGGCAGGAAATGAGTTTGTGCGGATGGAGGACAAGCTTCTGATTGGGGTGGGTGTGCTCGTGAACGGGATGCTCAATTCGTACATGCTGGCAGGGACATGGCAGGCTTCCGACATTGTCGTGTTTGTCAATGGACTGTTCCAGTTGGGAAAGGAGAAGAAAGGATTGAACGGTAAGAACAACTCTGGCACATTTAAAATTCTTTCCATCTTAAAGTAAATTTATAACTATTTTTTTACATCAATTAAGCTCTGCTAAACGGAGAACGGCGAAAACGGACAATAACTGAACATGTTAATGTCCTCCTCGCATATGGCGTATGGGTAACATCAATATCCTACGGATTCATATTTGTCATGGGAATTCATCTCATTTCCCCCTGCAAGGCGAGTCTGGCTGGATACTGGCTTCTTCCGGAATGCTCCATTTATTCGGGGAAGCGAAACACGGACATTGCGAGCAAATTCTGCAATAGTTGGGGAATCCATCTCATTCTCAGACTAGCGCTAATTCTCGCAAATTTCTGGCTCTATAATGTTTCCACTCTTGCGACCAGTTTCCTCTTTGGAAACATCCAGGTCCTTTGTACTCTGTCGTTGAAGGATCTTCTTGAGAAGTAAGTGGATGGATAATCAATAAAATTAGTTTTGTTTTGTAGGATTCGGATTTCCCTGACGAACCATCTCGTCCACGTCTCGACCACGGAGGACATTCAATTTCTGGCAAGGACATATAGACACATTCAATTGTTGGCCAAGGCCGGCAACGCCGTCCAACAGAGGTCCATGATAAGTACGATGATTGTGGGCTGCATTTGCTTGACCTCATTTTGCTCGGTGGCCCTAATCCGACTGGACTGGTCGAAAGGGGCTGATATGCTCCTCCCCATGGTATTGTCCGACACCGTTCTCATTCTCAGCATCTGCCTTGGAGGGATGGCAGGGATTTTCAGGGAGTCCAAATGTGTGCTGGATGCATTTACAAATTGTGCTACCTGCAAAACTGAACGAAGAAATGGCTTGGAGAGGAAATGGCAGAGGAGGTTCATCAAGTCATGTAGTTTCATAAAGATAAGGTTTGAATCCATCAACTATATTGATAGTCTGACACCTTTGAGGTGCATGGACTTTTCTAATGATAAGACCGTGCAATTACTGCTTCTCTTTTCGAATAGATAAAGTTATTAACTTTATCTAGTTGATAATTAAAGTATATAATAGTAAGTAAATAATAAAATAAGTAAGTAAATAAAAGTAAATAATTGTAGATAAATAAATAATCTATGTGTTCAAATTTTCACTTGATCAGTTATGGTTGCCATTTCTTGTATATATATTACTACAACAAGATAAGGAGTCGGCTTTCTCCGAGTTTAATGTTCATATTGCTATTATGGATTTTCTCTTGAATAAGCTGGGTTCATCCCATTTCATGAAAAAAAAAATCTTTATTTATATGACATATCCGCTTTTTTCCTCCCTTCGAAAATTTCGACTTATTTTTTTAAAACATACTTTGGCATAAGTCATTTTGTTACATGGACAAAAAAATGTGCACTCCCAGTCATTTCCTGCATGTTCGAATTCATCACATTTTACATCTTGACCTGAGCCGTCCAGGCAAATAAAATGAGCATGTAAGGAACGACTGGAGAAGTTCTCCTGTGGTGTTACAACCATAGTGAATTGCCATAGACTGGGTAATTGCCACGTTCGCGAGAACTTGCCAATTGAGTCTAATCTGGATATAGAAATTAAGGGGGAATGGAATATCCTTGCTAATGCCTTTTCGCGGAGACGTCTATTCCTCGAAGAGGGACTGGGATGCATCCTATTCGGATGCCAGAAGCGTCTATCATTATGTATTTTCGAGGACAGTGGATTCCGCCAATTTTTTAATAGATATATCCTGCCAACCTGTCAATATAAGTCATCCACAATTGAGTAGCAATGATCATTTCATAATGTTGCATGTTTGCTGGAAATCAAAATGAATTTATGGGTGAAATTACATTCCAATTTTGCAAAGTCGCAATATGGCGACAATTGATGTTAGGGTTAGGGTTTCCCCGCTGTTGACAAACTTTAAATTAACATTTGCTACAACGGTAAAATTTTGATCAAGGGAGAAGGCTTGCTTTTTTTTATTTCGTCTGTTTTCTGTATTGAAAAATTCATATAACGATTTAACTTTCATAAAGAGGGCCACCCCTTCTTATGTTCGGAAAAGTTATTCTTGTGTAAACTATTTTTTTAGTCTTAGATAAATACCTTCATTTTAAAACCAAAATGACCGACAAAAAAGTTCTTCCACGAGGAGCTTCTTGCGCAACCAACTAACCAATTCGTATTACCTTTTTTAAATCCAATGTACGATTAATTCAAGTAAAGGAAACTTTTCTGTATGTTGGGTAACCCAGCTCATGCAGGACCGTAACCACCGTTGGAAAGCGTGTGGGTTTATTCTGAAACTATGGTATTTTTTATCATTAAAAAATAGTACTTAATAATAATACCAAAACAATCCTTTTTGATATTATCATAACCATCACCGCTTCACTTTTTCTAACCTTTTAATGCTTTTTGAAAGAGACATTAAATAAAACTGCATTTTTAGGGATCCAAATAAGTTTATAATTATTAGACCAAGACCTGTTCAAATCATCAATTTTTGTTCCAATTTCTCTGCATGTGTGGCCAACAGTAGACAAAATTTAGTCGTTAGACAAAAAGTCTAAATTTGACCAAGTGAATTTGAGTTGTTCTACTGAGTTTATGATGGAAATGGATGGGAAACAATCCCACCCGTCCTCACTGGTGGTTGCGGGAATGATCTAACTTATGAAATAAATATAATATGACTTTTGCAGTCCCAGAAATTCATGTCTCGAATAAAAAAGTTCATTCTTCTTTAGTGCTTACTCTTGTATTGTTGCGAAAAATATCTTGCTCGTATGTACCCGAGAAAAACTTTCCAAAGCTGCCAATGTAGTTCGACTATGAGCATTCTGAATTTCAGTTTTGTTCACTTTGATATCCCTGTTTAAGTAGAAATGTGGCTAGTTGCAGGTCTTATAATTTGAAAATTTTGATCGAGGCTGTTGTGTTCTGAAATAGACATTCTTCCAATCCAAATATCCAAAAACATTTTGAATTACATATTGAATTGGCGTCACTCAGCAATCCAAAATGTTCCATATGACGCAATCCTTCCTCCTCTGCAACAAACTATTTGGGTTCCTCAACTCAAAAGTCCCAATGATTCTGGAATGGGATTCTAGAGAGGAAACCATTTCTACCAAGGGGCCCGCCCATTCCTCCTACTATGCCTGGTATTTCAATATATTCGTTGTGATTGGGGTGATGGGATTTGGATCTTGTTTGGATGTCATCCTACATTCCCAGGATGTGAGTAAACAACGTATATTGGCTTGCAGCGTATTTGGGGCTGTGTCACTCTTGGTATGCTGCTCAATCGCAATCATCCTAAGGAATGTGGAATTGCTTACGTATGCAAATTCGCAGACAAGGAGTTTTGTCATGTCATTGGGTAAGTCGAATGTAATTCTTATTAATTGCTCCTGCCTGACTCCAGACTGTGTCTATAGTGAATTGCTGATATTCATATTCGCAGAAGTTCAAACAGCTTCAAGGACAAAGGTACAAGCAAGCCCATCCCGATCTTCAGACGATGCCTTCTGGAAGGGGCTTATCTTACTTGACAAATTGGTCATTTGCATAATTGCCTCTGCCCCACTCATCTTAGTTCCAGGCATTCTGGTTGCTGACTTAGACCCCCTTTCCTACACGTTTCAGAGGCTCATCCCATCCCATCAAATATGCTCTAGGATGACTGACGTGGTTGGTTACAATACCTGTTCATTCGTCATCCAACTTCTCACTTTCGCTTTCAGATTCATGGTGTGGTCAATTTTGATCGTGGAAAGTTGCAGGTTTTTAGCAATATATTCTACCATGACGGTTTCTTGGTTGGAGATGGGTCTAAGGTTTCTTCGAATTATACAAGCAGTTCCACCAGGAGAGGAGCACAATTTAAAGTATATCGACTGGTCGTCTGTGGCCCAGATTCTCATTCAAATGTTTAATCAGTTTGTTGGAAGCCTAATTGCGTTATACATGGGCTTTATCTTCTTCATCATGATCGTGGCAAATATGATCACCTTCAAATGTTTCCTATTATTTCCATTTTATATTTATTTGCAAGTACCAGCTTGGTCCTTCGTAGGCGGATTTGTTGCCTTCGTAATTTTAACCTGCGCCGTGGAAACGGATAAGAGGAGCATGGCAATTCTCAAAGGGCGGCAATGCCATCTTGCAAATAATAGCAGGTCCGCAATTAATTCAAAATTGGATAAAGTAGTCCGGATGAAGTTGAAACTAGTGAGGCCGATGACACTCAGCTGTGGAGACTTTTATCCCTTGAAGAGGGGTTCAGATATCAGCTTCTTTTACTACATATTCTTGAGGACGGTGGATGGTCTTTTATTGCCAATTTTTTAATAGATAAATGTAGAATGAGAATGCTGAAGTATGTATGTTTTTCGGGATAGGGATTGTTAAGAAATAATTAAATATGAATATAACATATATTTCAAATTATTATTATGTGCTGTCTTACGATTTGCTTTGTTAAAAAAAACTGAAATGAGAAATAAAGAAATTAAAAATAGAAATGGATAGTTCTAAACATGAAAGGTACATGAAAGGATATTCGGGACGCACAATTTGATAGGGTATTTAACATAATTTTGGGCACGTTGAATGGAATTGGAATCAGATACAAAGACATTTATAGGAATTTGGAGGTTGTGTGCGGGTGAATAATATTAATTCCGTAATATGGATTAGGTTAATTTAAATAATATTTTATTATGTATCAAATTCTACCAAATCATTTTGTAGACAAAAATTGCCACCGTTAAGCCATCGGGGCACAGCTTGAAAATTTTTTCTTTGTTAAAATTAACTTTACGTTTGATTACGAAAATTTATTGTATAATTGCGTCACTTGTAAAATACGAATCATGAGGGAAAAATTGATTAATTTTTTTTATTCGGCAACTCCTTTCGTATAATTGGCAAAATTCATAGTATGACTTAAGTCTCATAAGAAGGTTATCCCATTTCATGTAAGGAAAAGTTGTTCTTGCAAACACAATTTTTTAGCTTTGGAGAAATGCCTTCATTTTAAAACAGAAATGACCGACACAATTTTTCTTCCCTCGATCTTCTTGCGCAACCAACTAACCAAATTATATTACCTTCTTTAAATCCAACTCACTGCCTGAGTTGGGTAACCCAACTCAGGCACGACCGCAACCACCGTCTGAAAGTGGATGGGTTTATTTTGATACTACGGTAAATTTTGGTCATTCAAAAATAGTCCGTACTAAGAAGACCGAAACAATCCGTTTCGATATTATAATAACCACCACCTCACTTTTTGCAAATTTTTCTGAACTTTTATCGCTTTTTGGAAGAGTCATTAAATAAAATGACAATTTAAAAAAATCAAAATCAATTTTGAAGTATTAGACAAGGACTTGGTGAAATCATCAATATTAGTTCTAACTTTAGTGCTTGTATGGCCAATAGAAGACAGATTAGTCATCAGATAAAAAAGTCTGAATATTTGACCAAGTTCATTCAAGTTTTTCTATAGGGACTATGACTGGATGATAGTGAAATTACAAAAAAAAATTGCTGGGAAGGAATCCCACCCATCCAAACTGGCGGTTGCGGTTGCCTGACTTAAGCTAAGAAAATATGACTTATAATTGATACAATGTTAAATCCTGACTCTAGGGAAGCTCAGACTTTTTTGATTTCCCATTTCAAAAATCATATTATTACTGACTTTTATTTGATAAGTTGGCTCATCCCATTTCACGTTAGGAAAAGTTTTTTTTTTGCATAAACTTTGCTAGTCTAAAAGGTACCCTCATTTTAAAAAAATAGGTCGAAAAACCTTTGCTCCACTGATTTTGAATTTATTGGGTAACTATAACATTCACATTTACATAAATTACTTGATTTAAATCTAAAGTAATACCAGGAGGGACATAATGTCACCCATCTTGACTGTGGTTACGGGACTGAGGCAAATCATTAAATAAATTACGTCTGATGTAGTATTGCCCCACATCCCTTCCACATGTATGCCCGAATTATATATTCTAAAGGGGAAAATGTCATTTGACTGTTACCATGCTGAATTTCAGTTTTATCCACTTTGATACCTCTGCTTGGGTGGAAATGTGACTAGTTACTTTTTAAATCTTGTTCTAGTAACTTTAGTCTGGACATCCTGGTTAACTTGTACCCTCTACAAAATATCAAAATATTTTCCAGAATATTGAATTGAGCAAAGCACGTCTCAAAAATTCGAAATGTTCTATACGACGGAATCCTTCCAACTCAACAACAAACTATTTGGTTTCCTCAACTCCAAAGTCCCTTTATGTTTGGAATGGAATCCTAGAGAGGAAACCATTTCCACCAAGGGACCCACTCATTCCTCCTACTATGTCTGGTATTTCAATTTCTTCGTTGTGGCTGGGGTGATCGGATTCGGATCATGCTTGGATGTCATCCTACATTATCAGGATGTTGGAAGGCCACTTCTACTGGTGTGCTGCGGGCTTGCGACTCTCTCAGCTTTCGTGTGGGGCACTATCTCAATCATCCTACGGAACGTGGAGCTTCTTACCTGTGCAACCGCCCAGGCAAGGAATGTTGTCATTTTATGGGGTAAGTCCAAGTGAAAAACTTGTCATTTGCCCGTACTTGACCACACAATAAGTATTTTATAATATTTGCATTTTTAGAAGATCGAGGAAAGCGGAGCTCATCCCGAACTTTAGAAGATACCTTCTGGAAGCGGCTCATCTTTCTAGACAAACTGTGCATATGTGCTTTAGCCCTTGTCCCACTCATCTTTGTTCCAGGACTTCTCGTTTCTGATTTGGACCCCTTATCCTACACACTCCCCAAACTCTTGCCATCCCATCAAATATGCTCTAGGATGAACTACATCGCCAGCTACAATCTCTGTTTCTCCACAATCCACCTATTAATTTTTGTTTTCAGATTCATGGTTTTGGCAATCTGTGTTGTGAAAGCCTGCAGGTTTTTAGCAATATATTCCACCATAGGAATATTTTGGATGGAGATAGCCCTGCAGCTCCTTCGTCTCATGCACACACTTCCAACTGGAAGGGAGACCAATCCCACGTACCTCTGCAGGTCTTCCATGAATCAATTTATTGGAAGCCTAATTGCTTTATGTATGGGCTTTGTCTTCGTCATTATGATCGTGGCAAATATCATCATCTTCAAATGTGTCCATTTGCTTCCAATTTATATTTATTTGCAAGCACCAGCTTGGTCTTGCATAGGTGGATTTGCTGCCTTCGTAATTTTAACCTGCTCAGTAGAAACATATAAGAGGAGCATGACCATTCTCAAAGGGCGACAGCGCGATTTTACAAATAACAGCATCTTCTCAATTAATTCCAAATTGGACAGAATAATCCGGATGAAGTTGAAGATAGTGAGACCGATGGCATTTAACTGTGGAAACTTGTATCCCTTGAAGAGGGGATCGGATGCCAGTTTCTTTTATTACGTATTCTTGAATACGGTGGATGGAATTTTGTTTGCAAGTTAAATCCATCAATGGGGAATTTTTCTGCAGGATTTTTTTGGGTGGCGTAACTCATCCTAGTGGATTTGTGTACTTCAGTTTCATTCTAGGGTGTAACCCATGTCCTGTAATTTCTCTTTTGGGAGACACTTCTTTCTCGTTTTACAATTTAATAAGGCACCCAATATCTCATTTACCTTTCCATTACACACGCCATCATTACATCATCATGAAATCACTTTCAAAAATCGCCACCGGTAAGTCAATAGAGCCCTGCTTGAGAATTTATCCCTGGCAAAAATGTATTTTCTTTTTGATTACGAAAACTTAATGTATAATTGCTGCAATGGTA
Organism: Pseudosinella alba; assembly: GCA_034700485.1. Lineage (NCBI taxonomy): Eukaryota > Metazoa > Arthropoda > Collembola > Entomobryomorpha > Entomobryidae > Pseudosinella > Pseudosinella alba. Next base: position 1,320 of record JAQIXQ010002280.1, on the reverse strand, counting down.
ATATATGAATCATGTGGAAAGAATTGATTTTTTACTCAGCTACTCATTTCGTCTATGTATTGTAAAATTTATCTTATTTATGACTTAACTCTCATAAGGAGTGGGCCATTCCGTCTCATGTACGGAAAAGTTATTCTTGCGCAAATTATTTTTAAGCATATAAGAAATGTCCCCATTTTAAATCAAAAATGACAGACAGAAAATTTCTTCCACTGAGCTTCTTGCGCAACCAACCAACCAATTCACATTATCTTCTTTAAATCCAACTTAATTTACTTACAAAAAAGTTCCTTGTATTGGGTAACCCAACTCAGGCTTCAAACAGGACAGCAGTCACCGTTTAAAAGTATTTTTTGATAATTTAAAAACCACTAACACCGCACTACTTACAATAATTCTGACCTTTTAACACTTTTTTGGAAGAAATAAAATAAAATGACACTTTATAGAATCCAAATATGAATTTATATTTATCAGCGCGGATCTTAAACAAATCGTGCCAACTTCAGTTGCATGTATGGCCAACAGCGGACACAATTCAATTTCTAGACAGAATGTCTAAATATTTGACCTAGTTCACCTGAGTTGTTTCATCCAGGTTTTGGTGGTGGGGTCATAGTGGAATTACAAAAAGTTGGACGGAACGAATTCCTTCCCACCCTGGCTGTGATTGCGGGCATGTCCAACTTATAAAATAAATATCATAATATGAATTTTGCAACATCATAAATGCATAAATATAAAAGGATATCCTTCTTTCTTCTTATATGCTGACTCTTACGAAAAATATCTTGCCCGTATATGCCCGAGTAAAACTTTCCAAAGCTGCTAGCGTAATTCGGGGTAGAAATGTGGCTAGTTGCAGGCCTTACAATTTCAAAATTTCGATCGAGACAGTTATGTTCCGAAATAGACATTCTTCTAAATGTAGTGAAAGTGGCAGCCAAAATCCGCCAACTTTGCCGGTAAGTTCATCATCATCATAAATTTTCCCAATGACACAAAATCTTATGTAATATTTATTAAGTCCAATTTTGTTACTCAGGTGCTGATAAAGTAAAGGATGAAGCCTGTGATGATGTCTTCACAAAGAAATGAACATGTCACAAGGCGGTCTCCTATGTGTGTGGCATGGATGGGAAAACATATAAAAACGAGTGTCTCATGACGTGCAATGGTATGGTTACATATTTTATCCTGTTCTCTTTCAGATTTGATAAAAAATAGTGCACATAAAACTACGTTATTTATTTATTTATTTATTACTCAGCACCAGAGCCCTTTTCCAAGGTCATTATCCTGGTTAGTCTTCTCTAAGAG
>JAQIXQ010002279.1:0-11124 GCA_034700485.1 Pseudosinella alba | reverse complement strand
ATTTTACAGCATTCCTAATCATAGCCTTCGTTCTGGACGCATTCTTATGGAAATCCTGCAGCTTACATGATTTGCGTATTTATGATGGAGAATTAAGACAATTAACTCAACCGGAAGCTGCGGGACCATCAAGCAGTCGTTCTTTTACTACTGTGCCATTAACTACGTAGTCTGCTTAAGCAATAATTTCTTATAAATATTTAACGCAATAATTTATTTTGAATATATGTAGATACATACATAATTGACATACTGTTTGACAAAGTAATTTTTTCTTACTACTTCATAAATTGCAATTCTAAAACTTCCAACTTTACTTTGGTAAACTAAATATATAAGCCTTGCGTGTGTGGGTAGGTATATAAACTTCTAAAAAAATTGTAATTCACGGACATCCGAAAAATACTACCTAATATAGACAAAAACATTGTTGACTAGACGGGCTAACGAGTTTGCTTGGTCAAAAAAGGAGACCATGCATATTCAGCTCGTTCAAACTGTCACTGATATATTACGTCTCTTTAACTCGTCCGTTGCGGTCGGTGAAACCTTTTTAAAAAATTGGAAAAATAGTCCAGTTGAATACTGTTCAAGAAATGAATTATATGTAAGGCAATGCATGATCTTATTTCTTACACCTTAACTTACCAGTGTCTTCACTAAAGTTAGAGAGCACAAGTTGGGCAGATCTCTAAGGCCATAATGAATGGAATAATCAGTTAGTCCGGTTTGGTAATCCGGAATTGTCTGTAGTTTACACACTTCAAGTTCTACAAAAAAATGCATCGAGATTTCATATTGCCCCATATATATTTCCAGGCTTTGTATAATATGACAAAAATTATTATTTTAAGTAATACTTTTCAAGTCCCCTATGTACGCGGTTGTTCGACTCCCAGAAATAACATCGTTGTCTCCCCCTTCATCTGTGTGCTGTTTTAAGATATCCTTCGGAATCCCCGTAATCCCTTCATCCGTCAGAGTCGACCTCACAATGTCATTATTATCCCGGATGACCTCAGAAACCAAATACAGTTCCTTGAGCTCCGTCCATGCCATGAATGCAATTCGAGCAATCACATCATTCGCCTTCATTTGAAGGGATTGAAGGTTAGGAAACCATCTAATTAACAAATCATGTAATGTATGGTAATAAAATTAATGATATTCTAGTAAGTTTAAGGAAATGCGTTCACAGTAAATTCAAAACCTAATACCTAGTGAGTTTCCAGACATCCTCCGCCGGAACAAAGGGTTCCAATACCAGGCGCTGCAAATTGTTCATTGCAGGGAGGGTTCTTGTTCGTATCACCGGGTTGGAGAGTGTATCCCGCTGCCCAACAGTGGAGTCCCTGTAAATCTCTAGTCGCTTGAGTCTAGGCATCTTCCTGAGAAAGTTAAGATTCGGCACCAACTCCTTCGTTATGCGGAGGGTATGCAAATACGGGAATTCACAGGCATCCGTTGCAGTGAAGTTAATTAGGGTCGCTTGGTTTGCAGTCCGGATTTGGAGGAAGGTCAGATGCCTTAAGGAAGCTGACGTTCTGGATAAAATTGAATCCAAGGGACTGTCATGTCGAACTGAGGGTAAGAAACCAAAGGAAACTGTCTCTGTTTGATTGGTAGTCAGTTGCAGAAGCATTCTTTGAAAATCTTCAGAGAATAACCTTTGATCCCTGTAAATATGATCAAAGACGCAAGGTTAATTAGGTACATGTTGCAATTGTTTACCTACTTAATTATGTTAATGCATGAACTAGTTTTCCCCACCTTGTCCCAATTTTCAGAGTCTTCAGCCACATATTCCTTTCCACCAAAATGGTCACGATCTTGATGAAGTGACCACTGGCATAGTCACTCTGTATGCTTAGGTGGCACAGGTTGGGACATATCTGACAGAACTCGTTCCAGCTAAATGGGAACACTTTCTTTTCCAAATTGAGGACAATGGAAACGTTCAAATTGAGAGAGATAAATGATGGAAGAAAAACTGGACTGGCAAAGGATGCATCTCGATCTCTATCTCTTGTGGGCGCAATTGGATCCCGCTCCTTATCGGCTTCCTTATCAGTTTCTACTTCTGTCATCGCCCATTTCTCATTGCTGCTGTCTATGTCTTCTATGGACAGTGACAAAGTTTCAATCTGAAGACAAGTTGAAGCATTAGGCTTGGCATAGAAGATGCATTCCAATACAGGAAATACGCTTGTCCAGGGAAGAGATATGGTCAGATCCCTGACGGACTCTGAGGAGAAATCCCAAAATCTACTGAAAAGGGAGCATGCCTCACCTATCCCATCATATTTGTTCGGTTTGAAGCTTATCTTGTAATTAGAGAAACAGGCCGAAAACTGGGTTTCATGGAGGAAATCGATATAGTTTGAAATGGATGTCGCACTGTTCAATACAACTTGGCTTTTTTCTTTTAGGGAGATTAATGCGGACTGCATCCATAATTTATTTACGAGTCTTAAGGATTTTAAGTCATTAACGCCAAGGTGGCGTGTGATGGTCCGCTGGACCTATTAAAAATTGAAGAGAGTAAAAAACATTCTTAAATCCTTGTCTTTAATTGATCTTGATCTTTAATTAGTAAAACCTGACTTACTTCATAACAACTGAACACTCTTTCAATGTCTACGTTGTCCATAGGTAGCTCGTCCATTATGATTGTTTGCAATATTTATAATTAAGAAATCATGTAATGATTGGGTAATAAAATTGAAATCAATAAACTTTTAATAAGTTTACGGAAATATGTTAAAAATTAAAAGCAAGCTTCTAATTAATTATGAATCCAGCAAGTTCAGAGATTGAATATGCTTTCTTTTTATTGAATAAAGTTGGATATAGAAGTAACTGAATTGATAATATGCACTTGACTCTCTGTAAGATTGTCGCATGACTTTTCAGTGTTCAAGTAGATACGCAGTGAACATATCTAGGTATGTGGGGAAATTCTGCGTGGTCATGAGTGGGCATAGTACGAATTTCAAGAATAGAATTGGAACTGGGCCAATACTTACAAAAAAAAATCGAATTCAAGTTGTGTTTTAGCCTTTAGGTCTATGCAAAACATACGTCACCATCACGGAGCGTCACAAAACATGACCTTTTTCTTCCTGTATTACGTAATATGGACGTAATATCATAATGTTTTGTTGCATTTTTCAAACTGGGCTCGGCTCGTGTGAACTTTACCTATTTACTAATAATTAGCAACTTATCCTTTTACCCTTCATTCTGAAAAAAATTCACGTAAAGTTTTCATTACATTTGGGTACATACAAATATATGACATTTCTGCTCTGATTCTGACCCTTGTGAATAAAGTAAATTAAAATCCTACACTTTAAATTAAAATATATTGCAAATTTACATATGAATGTTTTAGCAGAATGAATGGATGCAATAAAAGTTTAATATTAGTCTCTCGGCCATGATTAGAATGCCTAATTATATATTTGGGTTAAACTAACAATCAGTATAAGGAACATTATTCGTCTCTCACGATAAGGTTATCTATCATATACACACGACCCAACTTTTCATTTTCATGTTTATTTGGTAGTGTTTAAATGGGACTAAAATGAGATTGGATTGGAATTGGAAATCGTAATCGCGACATAAAATCCAAAATTCAGCTTCCAATATGAATGCAAGCAAGATTCATGAAAAGGATCCCACAAAACAAGTTTTTTTTTATTTGATACGCGCTTTGTCAACAACGGCGAACCTACAAGGAGGAGAAATTCATAGGAAGTGTTTACTTGTTGCTGGACACTGGTTAATGACACGGAGATAAAACTTCTCTCATGATCAGTATGCCGTAATTTTTCTGAAAAGTGGCAAGCCTCAATTTAGAGTAATAATTATTTTTAACAAGGACCGCAAGTATGTATTCATGCAACATGTATGCACATTTTTGGCAAAATTTTACTGTCAAATTTCCGAACTACAGTAATTAATAATTATAATTACTAATTATATAACTTTCTTCAAAATCCTCTCAATGTATGAATGAATGTTTTGCATGCAAATTGGGTATGCATTCTCCTGCATGTTCATGTTACTATTATTCATTCCAGAGATTTATGTGAACTAAAAATATTTTTGAACAGATCACACTTGGCAGATTTGATGCAGATATTATAAGAAGTTTTACGTTGATGAACCATAAAATTAAATAAACTGTCACCGGAGGAGTAAAATTAGCCAGCGAAATGCTACTAGATTTATCCAAGTTTCTACCCCTATTCTCCGCACATAATCCTTCAGAAGAAACCTGGAAATTATATCTCTTACAGTGCCCCCCACGAATGTGGGGTAGGTAAAGAATTTGACATAGTAGTATTTATTTGATGTCTAATTGAGTACAGCATTAATTGATGGAATCAGTATTTACTGATAGAAAGTCACTCTCATGATCCAGTCGGACAGGGAAACGCGGAAACATTATCATATCACAATGATGATAACCTTAAATATGCTACTCGAACTCTATATGTGTAAATCAACTGAGTGAAATTGTCATAAAATTCCGAATAAAAAGCTGAGGCGAGCCATCATCATCATTATTATTTTATTGATCATATTTATATTTAGGGTCATTCTTCCAGACTAACTGCTGGAGCCTTTATAAGTGTCTGCTATTTGTTCTTCTTCTCATAATTCATTCGCTCGAGTATCCAGCACGAGCTTTCATTCTATTTTGACAACCTAGACAAGGATTTCTCGTAATTTCATATCTCTAATAAAAGTTAAAAGCAAGAACATTGAATTTTATTTAATTATTTTTAACTAGCTAAACTTTTACCCTTCTCAAAATGGTAAGTTGTATTAGCATTGAGAAATAACCTGAATTTAACTTGATTGATTATTTAGAAATTGTTTAATTTAACCAATTTTGAATGTATGTAATTTATATGAAATGTAATGTTAATTGGTTGCAGAGATCGTTTGCAGCTACTTCGATTGTTCTCGTGCTAATGTGCCTAAATCCAGTGGAACTCCAGTCGGACTACAGATTCCGGAGGAATAACGGTGCCCCACTGCGGAGCAACAACAGAATCTACCCGATTAAGAATCCCGAACAGTTAAACAGGGAGTTGGGTAATACCCTGTCGGCAGATAAAACGGCAGTGATAAGGTTCTATGCAGATTGGTGTCCGGTGTGCCGCGCTGATGGTCCGGAATTCCTTAAACTAGTGGACAAATATCCGGAGAGACAAGTGACATTCTTTTCGGTTAATGTGGATGAGCATCCCCACTTGGTGGCCCAGTACAAGGTTCGTGGCGTCCCCACCTACTTCATCATCCGACGGAATAGGGCTGAAGTGTCCTTTCACGCTGCCCAAAGCGTTGATAATCACTTGAGGCAAGCATTAAGGCGAACTCGTCGTCGTCGTGTTTATAACTTGCAAGTATAGTTGGTAATTATAGTTAGCAATATGTTTTATCAATACTTGGTTGAATTTTTGTGATTGAATGCTGCGGGCTAGTGTCAAATTAACTAGTTGGGTTATGACTTTATGAACCTTGTAAATTCTCAAATGTACGCTAAAATAAAAATAAAAACATTTCACTCACCATGCTCCATTCATTGATGGATTCTATAATTTATTAGACACATAGGTACCTGATTTTGTACATTTTGATGCAAAATAAAAATTCCACCTTGGTATTCAATAACATAAAGTGATATGTCTACCTTTTGTATTTTTTCCATTTCTATATTGAATTTATATGCATTATATCAATAAAATGCTTACTAGAAATCTGAACTGGCGATTAGGGAATTAATTTATCTGATCTTCCTTCGCGTGTAAACTGTACAGATTCTTAATCCTAAATGCTGCAATGCAATTTCATGAATACATTAATGACTTACACACCCAAATGAAGCACTGTACAAGATGACAAGATAACTTTATGCGTACCTATATGCGACCGGATCATTAAAAAGGTTCATGAAAATATGCGGTCATAGCTTGCGTTGGAATAAAGCGGATCTAGTAAGGGCCGGAAAAATCCAATTATTTCCTTCTGATAAATTCTGTCAGTTTACGTATGAGCCTTTAAAAACAAGAAAACAAGCAGAACGAATAAAAAATAATTAGATTTCATATATTGGATTGGATTCAATACGCCCAAAGATTTTCCATAAGATTAATCATGAATTATGACGGATATAGATGTATGCAAAATGTATCAACAGAATTTAACGATCATGCCAGATCCATATAGTATTAACATAGATATTAGTACTGGAGGAAGGAACTAATGCTACCTTTTGATACAGTTGCAATTTTTACTGCATAGAGACACGACGACACTTCAGCAGATTTACCTTCCGCTAATATAGTCCTAAATCTGGAAGAGAAAGTTAACCTGCTTTCTTACTTCGGATCTTCGGTTTTTTTTTCTACCTGCCAAAGTTCAATCATGGAACGAAGTGGACTCCCTTTTGTGAACGTAGTTGTCCAAGAAAATTTCTCGGTAAGATCAATGAAGACGCAAATTTGGGCTTGGCTTATCCACATATATCTATCTCATCCTCATTTACATAACTATTAAGGCGGAATTTCGCAAATAAAAAAGTTAATGAGTGCATTATTTTGATAAGTATGATGGGCTAGATGAATCTGAATCAGAGGAATATAGTGACGACGATGGGGAAGAGAATCCTTCGAAGCCATTTTTGCGCCCTGTTCGGAAATACGGAAGCCATTTATCCAGAGTATGAACATACACTTGTTATATGATCGTTACTTAGCCTAATAAGCTTGTTTTTATTGAGTTAACAGAAATCCTTTTTGCCTAGGATAAAGATGTGGTCGCATTCGAAGAAAGGGCCGAAGAACGGGAATGGGAGGTGGATGAGCATAGAATCGAAGTAACAGAATTAGCTTCACGATATGACACTAATTTACAATGGGTAAATGCTATAAAATTCCAGTAAATGTTAAAAATATTCTTCATGATTCAACCAAGTAAGTAATCTTAATTAAATTAACCCAATTATTTTTCACATCCATGAATTCCAAAGGGTCTCGCGGAAGCCCAAGTCATAAAAAATAGGTTCCGCTACGGAGAGAATTATTTGCAGCCCCCACCCAAACCATCCACCATTCTTAAGTTTTTTTATAATGTCATCGGTGGTCTCAATTCTTTACTGTGGGGGTGTGCATTCCTTAGTTTTGCCTCATATGGGATTCAATACCTTTACACGGACAATATTTCCCTAGATAATGTAGGTCACTTCAATTATATTTCATATACAACTTCAATTAACTATTCTACGGGAGATGTAAGGCTAATTAAAATCAACTAATAATTTGGCACAAAAAAGTTAATTTTAGGTTTCTCCCTCATCGTTGTAATCCATGTATCTGGGGCTTTCTCCTTCTACCAAGAGTTCAAGTCCAGCAGAATCATGGAATCTTTCAAATCGATGGTCCCCCACTCTGCAACGGTCTATCGAGAAGGGAATCGAATAAACGTTGACGTGAAGGAACTGGTCGTTGGAGACCTCGTGGAAATAAACTACGGAGACCTTATTCCAGCCGATATCCGGATTCTGGAATGCCAAAATTTCACAGTTGACAACTCAGCGTTGACGGGGGAATCTGAGCCTCAGAAACGGCTTCCGGTCTGTACCGATGAGAATCCAATGGAAAGTAAAAATCTAGCATTTTTCTCCACCAACGCCGTTCAGGGGACTGCCAGAGGGATCGTGATAAGGGTGGGGAATCGAACCCTGATGGGGAGACTGGCAAAGCTGGCTTGTGGCCTGGACAGTGGACCCAGTCCAATTGCAGTGGAAATGAAAAAGTTCATTTTGATAATGACATTGAGGTCCCTAGTATTCGGGGGTGTTTTCTTCGCATTAGCCTTGTCCATAGGGTTCTCCATAACAGATTCAATTTTCTTCCTGATTGGAATCGTTGTTGCGAATGTGCCCGAAGGTAAAATCGCGGATCGAAAAATCACTATAATTAAAATAATAATTGGTCTATAATTCCTTGAAATAAGAGTATAAAGCAGGTACTTTAATATTAAGTTCATTGGTCATTATAATTTAGTCGTGAGTTAAATTAAGTAGGTAAGGAAGGTACATTATTATTAAATTCATTGGTCATTAAGATTCCTTACAATCGTGATTAAAATTGAGTAGGTAGGTTAGGTACAGTAAATTTTTTAACATGAATTTTTTCATCTGAAGGGCTCGCTGTGACCTTTACAACCATTTTAAGTGTTACTGCGAAGCGAATGGCAAAAAATAACTGTCTTGTGAAGCACTTGCATGCTGTGGAAGCTCTTGGTAAACCAATACATTTACCTGCTTGATATGCTATTGAAGTTAATTTAACTTTGAAAGCAATTCGATATTTATGAATCTAATTCATGCTAACTGTTTAGGTTCCGCCTCCTGTATCTGTTCCGATAAAACCGGTACCCTCACTCAAAACGTTATGTCAGTTGCACATTTATTCTTTAATGGCCTTGTTGCTGAAGCTGACACCAGCGAGTTTGTGACAGGACGCCAGTTTGATACCAAGGACCCGGGCTTTGCTGCATTAGCAAATGTTGCGGCATTATGCTCAAGGGCCAACTTCAAACCGGGTCAAGATGATATCCCTGTTTTAAAGAGGTTCGTGATCCGATATTATTATGAAAAGCACCTAGGCCTAATTAAAGTTACTTTATTTCTATTTTGATAATTCTCTGTTAAGGATTGTGGAAGGGGATGCATCGGAAACTGCTATACTAAAATTCATGGAACTTCAGATCCCAAATGTGGCACATTATCGGATCACCTTCCCCAAAGTCTGTGAGATTCCATTCAACTCAAATAATAAGTTCCAACTTTCCATACATGACATGTCACAAACTTCTGATCCCAGGTACCTTCTTGTAATAAAGGTTAGCTAGCCATGCCATGTCAATCCCACAAGAAATGATAAATTACAAAATTTCATGTAAGCTAAATATATTTCTATCCATTCTATATCATTTTAAAAATAGGGTGCACCCGAGCGAGTCATTAACTTATGCAGCACAATCCTCAAGGGGGAACAAGAGCATTACATTGATGCTCCCCAAAGGGAACGATTCAACAGGGCTTATTTAGGCTTGGCGAAAATGGGAGAACGTGTGTTAGGTATGTCTATGTAAATATTTAATTAAGGCACCTGCGGTTAAAATGCATATATTACAGAAATTTAGAAGAGATTTTAACGCATCCTGCATTAAATTATGGTTTTCAAAGGTTTTGCGGACTGTAGATTGCCACTGGATAGATTTCCAATAGGGTACCAATTCAATTCCGAAGACCCCGATTTTATGAATTTGGGCTATCGTTTCGTTGGCTTGATGTCTATGATAGACCCACCCAGAGCAACTGTCCCTGACTCGGTTTCCAAATGCAGATCTGCTGGGATAAGGATCGTAATGGTCACGGGTAAACAATTCAATGAAATAATGACAACAGCCGTGGCCTGAATTAGATATCACCAGAGACCAATTTTCTTTAATTTAACTAATGTGGTCGTTTCGTTGTTTATGATAGGAGATCATCCAGTGACAGCGAAGGCTATTGCTCGTGCTGTGAATATATTGTCAGAAGGTTATTTATTAAAAATCCTTACCTGCTTCAAACCAAAAATTTAGAAACAGTTTAATTAACTGCGATCAAGTAATCATTTTAAATAACGACTGGGGATATTTATTTTCTCCATGCGTTCAAACAGGAAATGAAACAATTGAAGAGCGAGCAGAACGATTAGGTTGTACAATCGAAGAAATCGACCCTTCAACAATTAAAGCCGCCGTTGTAACAGGACCCGAGTTAAAGTTACTTTCTTCTCGCCAACTTCGAAACCTATTGAGAAACCATACCGAAATCGTTTTTGCGAGGACTTCACCAGAACAAAAATACATTATTGTGGATGCCTTCCAGAAGCTTGGTTATGTTGTGGCTGCCACAGGCGATGGTGAAATATTATATTGATTTGGTAAAGCATATCTGACCAATAGACCAAAAGTGTGAAAGAGTCTGATTTTATATTTCAAAAAATTGTAGGTGTAAATGATAGTCCAGCTCTTAAAAAGGCTGACGTTGGGGTGTCGATGGGCATCACCGGAACTGAAGTCAGCAAAGAGACGGCAGATATCATATTAATGGATGACAATTTCAGCTCAATCGTAACCGGAATTGAGGAGGGGCGACTGATTTTTGACAATTTGAAGAAACTAATTGCATACAACTTGGCAGATAACATTGCAGAGATGTACTCGGTAATGTTGTTCATGGTTCTGAAGATCCCATTACCGATGGGCACAATTGCCATGTTGCTAACCGTACTCGGTACTGACGTTTTTCCTGCAATTAGCATCGCCTATGAAAAGGGGGAAGCCGATATTATGAAATTGAAACCGAGAAATCCTCGGAAACAAACACTCGTCACTCCGGAGTAATTAACAAAATAACTACATAATTTGACTTTGCTAGCTGTTCCCGTAACCAACTTGCCGTATTATAAACTGACTAAATATTAAATCAATTCTAGATTACTCTCTTATACCTATGGACAGACCGCAGTTATCGAATGCATGGCTGGATTCTTTGCATATTTCGTGACCTACGCCCAATCGGGATGGCTACCGAGTGATCTAATGGGGATCGAGAAACGATGGCACTCCCGAGCCATAAATGACTTGACGGATTCGTATGGTCAGGAATGGTCCTATGATGCTCGATCCCAGTTGGCGACATCCGCCCAAACCGCATTCTTCGTGGCAATTGTGATTACGCAGCTTGGGAATGTCATTTGTTGCAAGACAAAACGAATTAGTATTCTTCAGAAGAAAATGACGTGAGCCTTAAACATTAGCCCCTCTCAAATGAACGATAAAAATTTTTATCCACGATTATAATCCACTCGATTATAATCGTGCAGCGCGCGAAATTTGAAAAGGTGGATTATAATCCACTTTATTTTTATCCTACTGGACTAGGATAAAAACGAAAAATAATCCGATTATTTTTTCGGTGACTTGGACTGCTTGTGCAATTCATATTTGGCGCTCAACTTTTTATCATGAAATGATTATAATCCAGTA
>JAQIXQ010002278.1:0-11129 GCA_034700485.1 Pseudosinella alba | reverse complement strand
GTTTTTCAAATGCACGGCCTCCTTTGTATGCAAAATTTACATACAAAGGAGGCCGTGCATTTGAAAAACCCCTACCGCTAACTATTCCCCATTTGCGCACAGTGACAGCTTGGCCAGATCCCATGTTGAGAAGTGTATATACGCTTAAGATCGTATAAGTCTGATCTCGGTCATCTTTATTGTTCTGGGTAGTGGTCTCTTAATGTCATTCATCGGCTTTGTTCTAGAAATGGCTATTTCTTGGTTAAAAAGAATTTGTGGAGTAGTTGCGCACAAAAACAAAATTAAAATCATTCAGGTGGGCCTTTTAACGTTGATTAATATTTAAATTTACTGAAGATTAATATTTAGTATGTACTCGTATTGGCTTGCTGTAGTTTGGCATTAAATTGCTGCTTCACTTAATCTTGATAAGGGTGTGTCCGATGTAAATTACGAGGATCTCTGAAATTAAGACGAATGTAAAATTGCGGACTTGAGAAACTAGTAGAAAACGAATAATGCCCACCTACCACATAAAAAATGTATGTATACTAAACTCGTAAGTCGTTTACCTTTCAAAAATATGTATCGATTCTCTGAAACTACATGTAAAAATCAGCCCATATATAAATATAAATATTAACGATTAAAAATAAATATACGTGGTCATTTTTATGAGAACTGAAATGGTTGCACTAGGGCTGATATTTGAAACGGAAAACGCGTTTATACGCGTTTTTTCGTTCGGTTTTGAAACACGTTTTAAAACGAATTCAAAACGTTTTGGTCTGAAAACAAAACGAAAATAAACGTTTCATGGGTTAAACAAAACGAAAACGAACGTTTAAAACGCGTTTTCAAAAGTAATTTTTAATTACTAAATTTCATCAAAAATACGAGTTATGAGATGAGTTTTTCCAATTGATCGTGTTATACTTCAATAAAATTCATTAAAGGTTGCTTTTAACTGTAGTTTTTCAGTTTTAGACTTATAATATGTCTAGAATACCAAAGCATTTTTGGGCATTTCATAACTTTATCGCCGTTTTGCATGCATTAAATTAGCCTGTGTAAAACACGTTTAAACGCGTTTTGAAACGTTTTGACATTTAAACAAAACAAAAACAAAACGTTTTGCTTTCAAAACGAAACGATTTTTTTTAAACATGTTTAAACACTTTCAGCCCTAGGTTGCACAAACAATTTGAAATGGCTACGGGAAAATTTAGGGTTCAAAGTACTATCTATTTCAAAAAATATTTATATTTATTTCTTGGTTACAACGATACAAGTGTCGTTCATTTATATTTGCTTCTGTCCATCAAGCGCTGAAATTAAATTAAAATAATAAATATACCCAAATAAAAAAAAATTAGTGAATTAGGTTTACCACAGTTGTCATAGCAATTTGCCTCATCATCACATTGTCAGAAAAGACCAAGAAAATTGTTATAAGTCTAGTGAATGAAAGACACTAATTGGAACAATTTCAAAATCAAATATTTGAACGAAAAAGCGACTTGACTTAATTATGAAATTGAATGAGATTTCACTTTACCCCATCTTTAGTCCCTAAAATCCCAGTGGCATATTGGATTGCAATTCACCTCCCTAAAAGGAATGAAGGAGTCAGATTACTGCCACTGCCTGCAATTACTGGCACGGGCAGTAAGTTGGTCATGATATCAGATTATATTTCGTACAATGCACTCTCTTTATTGCGATTTCAAAAAAAAATCCCACTATTCCAGCTAACAAATTTTTGTCTTCCTGACAGAACCAAGGAAAAATTGAAAGTGAGGAAAATAAAATGCTTCATGTATCACACTAATTTAATTTGTATTTTCCTCTCGTCTCTTGGTTCAAGTCTATTGGGATATTCTTGGCTACCAAACGTCAGTGGATTTGACTAAAATTATTTCGACGAAAATGGACAATACTGTCGGAATATGAAGAAACATGCAGGTTACGCGTAAAATGTACTGTGAGGATTACAGAAAAGAAGCACACAACAACTTAAACCAGCATACTGAAACCTCATAACTAATTAAGGGGCAAAGCACGGAAATATGTAAGTTTACATGTGCTTATGCTTACATAGACTTGATCAAGTGCTGAAAAAGGAACAGGATCACTACTTTTACTCATCCACATAAATCTTCCCCGGCAATAAAAGCAATACAAACTGTATTTGTTCTCTTGCTCTCTTGGCATAACCGCATCATATATTTTTCATGCATTGAACTACCAAGTGTCATTTTTCTTAAGCTGGTTTAGGGTATGCTCAAGTTAAGTCTGGGATATTCTAGCTTGAACACGTGAATATAAATACATTATTCATTTGTAGAAAAAAAAGGTGGATGGATTTTAATAAATCAACCTATTTTGACGCAGCATAAATAACGTAATGGAGTATGTTATGTTGGTGTTCGTGGATTATAGTAAAGGGTAACCTGCTCGATCTATATAAAATAATAATGCATAGACTTGGCTAGCATTTTGGGATACTTTTTTAATCTTTCATCATTTTGAGTACTTCAGTGTACATAAAAATGTTGAAATGCCTCAAGCGGGGAATATGAGTAATACCACAACTTGGATGAAACTATAATTACGAGGGAAGAAATTTCCAAGGGTCTCAATTCAACAGGTATTTTCTTCACGACAAGATGATCCTTCATTAGGCTATATAACAGCAAAAAAATAAATCATTATTTAAAATTCACATAAGTACTTTGAAGTTGAGGAAAACCGAGGAAGCAATTAAACCGAACTTTACGACACACTTGGTCAAAGCCACAAAAATGTTTTTGTAGAAAGCTAAATGACATTAAGCGGTTCCATTCTTCTTCCTTATGGATATTTAACATAATTTTAAAATCTTGGATAAAATGTTTTTTTCACAATTAATTGGACAATAAACACTACGGATCTGCGAACACGTGTCAAGTGCTAAAACTCCCAATGACAATAGAATTTTGCCAAGTACGGACTGGCTTGAGCATATCAGTTCATCTTACTTCTTTCTCTGTGTCGTGCGGAGTATTTAAACTTTCCTAAGCTAACGATCAACTGTAAACCAAGTCAAACAGCGCAAATTACTAACTTGTAATTATGATAGCCCAAGTCATTTTAGTTTTTGTATCCCTAATCATTTTCACAAAAGCCGAAGATAAAGTACTCCATTTCGAGCAAAACCTCAATAAACCGTGGTTCATAAACCTGTCAAATGCACTGTTCCAAGAATGGACAACGGGAACCGTCCCACAGAGCATCTCCAACCTAGACAAATTCATTGATAACTCATTTGGCCACAATCACTGCCTAATATTCCTCCAGAATTTCTTGGGCTTAGACCTCCATCCTCCTCCCAAGGAGCCCATAGTCCTTCGTAAAGTCGTGCCGACGCTAACATGGCCAACTGAAAAATTATATTGGGACCGGCGGCGGACGATAAGTTGGATCCCTGAGAGTCGAAACCAAAACAAGACTACCATCTTGCCACATTGTTACTTATTCGGCAATCCCAGTTTCCTCCCCATTGCAGCCCTCCTCCCGAGATGTACGACGATCGACTACTTCCACCTACACACTAATTCCAAACCGTGGAATTGTCAAGTAAATATTGATATGTTTCCGCCGGATACCAGAAAGGTTGGGGATTGGCTCCCATCTGGCGTAGTCGGAAGTATCTCGGAATATCCCGCAATCTGGAACTGGAAATTCAAATTCCCAATCAAGAATTTTTTCAACAATATTATTGGCCATGTAAATGTCATTATGGCCAACTCCATTCCCACGTTTCAGTTCCATGTTGTGTCCACCAACTTCATGAACAGCTTAGTAACACGTGGGAACTCCATGTTAATGAACTGGCTCTCATTTGATAGGGCAACTCCCCCTTGGTTGAGCTATAACGTGGCAGATACTTCTCTGCCAGAAAATTTCAGACAGGAATTTGCTCTGCTGGAGATCGCCCAAGTAAGCTCAACCGTTTCCTTGGAAACTGAATCATCATCCTGTCAAATTCAGCACGTTTACAATCTTGACATTTGCTTTGAATGTATAATTTCCACATTCAACATGAAGGAGGTTCCTCTGTTCCAAACAGGCTGGATATCAAATCATCAGATCGGGAAGCCAACTTCGAGGATTCGTTGGAATCTCAAGAGCAGATTTGCCAACAATCCACAGCTTCTATTTAAAAAAATGATGCAGTATCTTTGCACCAAGTTAAATGCGCAATATTGGAATCTACGCAAATTTTATTCCCCAAAATCTGAGAATGAGATGGCTATGGATGGTACATGGCATCTCCAATTGGCTGCAATAGTCTGGGCGACTGCACTTCAAAATTACAGTCTTGAGAGTCGATCATTTGATGAAGTTTGCGTTAATGGGAAGGTCGTGATGAAAGCTGAATGGGTGGAAGGCCATGAATCAACGACGAGGCCGTTATATCTCACTCAGCTCCAAATAGATTTCGTAGACATGCCAAACCCACTTCACCTCTCCTTTTACCTGAGCAACGAGTTTGACGCCTTGCGCCTTTTAACTTGTGGACTCAGAGGGGTTCAGGCGATGGCGTTCGAACAGCTCCTGAACGTCTACGACATCTACATCTGGACATGCATCGTAGCCTTTATAATTTTAATCACTGTTATTCTAACAAAATTTACATCAATATTCTCCATTTCGACCTTATCATCCAACTTGTTATCATCTGTCAAGATGTTGCTGGAGCAAGGTGACCCTTTTCCCCGGAAAATCTTGGAAGGGGGAGACCCCGTCCGAATCATAATCGGAATATTCCTTCTCAGCGGGATCATCCTAAGCAATGGCTACAAGAATACGAACGTGTACAACTTGGTTTTACCCAGGGAGCCCCTTCTGTATGAAGAGCTGGGGCAATTGGTAATGGATCAGGTTAGCATTCACACACAATCGGCAGGGGTAAATTTCATGATTTTCCCCCCAGAATTTACGTATAAAAATGTGTGCCAAGTAACTCAGGGGGTACACAAAACAAGTTATTATAACAGCCAAACTGGTACATTCCTTTATACCTGGTCGGGATTTCATGAGGATGAGTTTGACTTGAGTTCGTTTTGGTACAGTGATAAGCAGTCACTCCAGCTTTTAAGCTTAGTTCAAAATGTTACTCGTTTAATACCTTCAGATAGGGTCTGCAAATTTGCAAAGAAGTTGCTTGCCAACAATTCCTTGGCCTTTGTTCTATATCCCGAAATACACAAGATTCTAATGGAAATGACCGGGCAATATCTGGAGGGAGAAAAACATGAGCTGTTACAACTGCTATCGGAATGCAACAAAACTGCACTCCTTCTCCCAGCCCAGCAAGCATATGACTACGCCTATCGGTTGAAAGGCATAGGAGGGGAAGGACTAAATGTGGGAAAGGAGGTCTTTCTAGAGTTCAGCATTGGATTCAAACTCGTTGGCTACATTCCTCAATATGTGTTGAGAAGAGTGAAGGGGATGAAGGAGAACGGAATTGTGCGGAGATGGACAAGCCTATTCTGGAGACTTATCCTGAGAGGCAAGGGGCACATGGTTGGAGTTGAAGAACCGCAACCAGCGTACTTGGATGGGAACGTTGTCGTGATTTTCGTACTTTTGCTATCTGGTCTTTTCCTTTCCATATTGGCTTTTCAATTTGAGTTAATACTAGAAGGGGTAATCAAAGCGGCGATTGGGTTTGCATCGTGTTGTTGCCATATACTTCTGGGAATGAAATGCGCCATTATGGCGGTGGTTGAAGGTGCAAATATTTTTTGGAGGGATATGCGGGGTATGCATGGTTTGGTTTCCTTATATCGACGACTTGCAAAAATGCACGTTGCCAGTGCCACTGCAAGACAATGGACCTCCCAAGGTTAGTTGACTAAGTTATTTTTCAAACGGAGCTAAACATGAATTAGCCGTAGAAGTAAAACACGAAAGCAAAAATTTATTAAAACAAAATTTGAAATTCACTCTTGAATTCCTTAACGATATTATGTGAATATTTATTATTTTCTCATGGTGTTAGTGTAGTTGAAACACAAACAAACAAAATTTAATGGTTGTCGCAGTTGATTTTGTTTAAAATACTGTTTAACTAACTGATCCGACCCGCTACTCATTTGCAAACGTAATCTGCATTTTCCCCTATATATGGTTTGCAACAAAGTCAAGTATTATTAATAATATTAAAATGTGAATGTGATTGCTGAATGTGATCAGTGAACATATCGCATTCCAATTGTAAGCAAATCCCATGCTGAATAATTTTCATTCCATGCCATAAATTTACTCGTATGTTGTATAATTCAATCTAAATTGTCTTTGAGATGAAACCATGACCAGAACTATTATCCTATATCCCATTTGGAGGTCGAATTTGGAGTATATAATAACTATTTACGTCATTTAATGGAATATGGCTGAACCTGTAAAAACTTTCGTGCTTAACTGCTTATTTAGTTCGATAGGTACAAACACATAGTATATATCGTAGTATACACTGATAGATTTTAAGGGATGTTTGAAATTTGTGCTGGTGTACTAAAAAAGTATTTATCTAAAGTATCAAAATATGATATGCAGGAGCAACCTGCAAATGTTCGGCAAGTGAAGTTGAGACCATTGAGGCGTGATTGTGTATTTAGTTTACAAGTACTTACGATTGGTATTAGTAATCTCAATGTTCATAACCCGATATGTAAAATAATTAAATATATACCTAAGTACATCTACAAATTGGCAAGTTCTCGGTGGAATATAATTTTTTCCGCATGCTGAAGCAATGACCAGAGCTGGAAACAGAAAGGTTGTATAAATTATTTATTTCAATTCAGTATCTAGCAGTAAATTCCACGGATTCTGGTTTTGATCTTGACAAATAATGTTTTCGAAGAAATGGATAAAAGAACAAAATACTTCATACAAAATGTCAAGAGTACGTGGTAACACTTGAACATTTAAGATGGCATACATACTTCTGGAAAGGAGTAATACTCTTAAATGGAATACAGTGGTCACAATCACAATTGGCATTACCACCGAAAATTCAAATTGGAAGGAAATTCTGAATGCCATCAAACCGTTCACAGTTAACTCCAATGAAAATCATCTAATCGTAAGACATATTTTGCCTAACCTAAACACCGGTACACTGGAACTAGCGTATTACATTGGTTAAATCATAGAAAATCTTCACTTTTGAATATTAATTCTTTTACATGCAAATTATAGCAGGCGTTTAAAGCTCAAAACCTGTAAACCAGGGCTAATTACTATTATTGGAAGGACAGTAATACAAATATGTACCTCCAAAAATGGCTAAAATATTTTTGTTGATCATCCTCGTTCCCCTGTTTGGCCTCTCCACTTGTGCAATAAATAACGAGTATCAAAACGACAACGATGAACTCCAGTTCAGCACCTACATTAACGACACATGGTTTCTAAGCCTGACTGAAAGGTTGTATACAAAGTGGATACGAGAGTTGCTTCCACCACGAAGCATTTCCAACCTAAACGAAGTCATTGACTCCTCATTTGGAGACAAGCATTGTCTGATAGTTCTTCAAAATTTCCTAGGATTGGACATTCGTCCTTCCGCCGAGCCAATCATTCTTCGTAAACCCATTCCAATGGTGATATGGTCTTCTAAAGAATATCACAAGGAAAGAAAGTTAACTTGGATGCTGGATGGACGAAATCACAGCGAAATATCGAAAATGTCGCATTGTTTTCCAGAAGATAGGGCTACTCCCAAGTTGTTAACGTATCCATCATCATGCAACGAGATTGAGTATTATAATTTTGTCCTTCAAGCAAGACCATGGAACTGCGAGGTGGACATCCAGACATATCCACCGGATACCAGGATAAATGTACCTATATATAATGGTAAACTAATTCAACTAATTACTACATATCCCACGACATGGAACAGGAACATTCGAGATGTTTATTCGGGTGTGATAAAGTCATACAATCAAATCGCCATCAGAAGTTCTAGCCCAACATTTCAGTTTTACGTGATCCCCAACGATTTCATTGACAACTTCAGGAGCCGAGAAGGGTCCCTTCTGCTGACCTGGATGTCCGATCAGAATAAAGGCGATCATTATAATCGTCACAACATCCCGACGGACACCAACTACCAATTTTCGTTATTGAGAACGTCGTTAATAGAAAATTCAGATTCATTTGGACCTGAGTCAATTTTGGAAATTGAGTCAGTGCAACATTTGAGAATGTGCTATGCAGACAAGCACAATGTAGAACCCCTCGTCATGGAAATGAAGCAAGTTCCCACTCACAATCTGTGGAGTACTTTTCAAGCCCTGAATAATATGGTTCTCAGGACGCAATGGGCGATGTATAGTGACAATAACAAATTCGCTTCATTTCAAAAGTTCTGTCTCCATTTGTGTAGCTTCCATAAGAAGAATGATCATTTCAAGTCCGGATATCTAGCTGATCTTGTTCTAGGAGGGGAGCAGGATGATACATTTCCCGCTCTGGCTGGAATTGTATGGGCTGTCGCATTGCAATTGGAGAATTATAGCTATAGTTTTTCGAATGCCGAGTACGGTGGTTGCATTGACGGGAATCTGGTGAGTAGACACGTATGGGAGTCGGAGTCCCAATTCATTGGTCGACTAAATGAACCGCTTCCCCCAGGAATCCGTGTGGATTTCAAAACTATTCCTAATCCAGTTCACCTATCATTCCACGTGACGAACGAGTTTGATGCTCTCCGCTTTGTCAGTTGTGGATACCGAGGTATGGGATCGATAGCATTTAATCAGCTACTAGTTGTATATGATCCTTACGTTTGGATTGGTATCCTCATTACTATCTCAGTCATTTCCGTAACCATCACCAAACTCGCTTTAAATTTACCAACAACAACAATTTCATCGAATTTCATGTCATCAATAAAGGTATTGTTGGAGCAGGGGGGTCCCTTTCCTAGACGGCTTTTAGTGGCCAACAGGCAGGCAAGAATTGTCAGCATCACGTTCCTCCTCATGGCAATCATACTAAGCAATGGTTACAAGAATACAAATGTCTACAACTTGGTACTGCCTACTGAGCCACTTCTATCGAAGAATTTCATCAACTAATTCAGGACAAAATTAATGTTTTTATTGGCTCGTCACATGTGGTCTTCAGTGTCTGGTATACTAATGCAGTAGCGGAAGAGGGCCCTCATTCCAGATATATCAAATCTAATTTCAGTTTTGAGAGCTCATCCCTATTATTAAAATCTGAACCCGAGTCATTTTACTACTCTGATAAGCAACTTTACAAATTACAGCTCGTTAAGAACAATAGCGTGCTAATACCTGTTGAGAAAATCATGCAGTTTGTATTACAGTTGTGGGGTGTGTACGAACACTACGAACCTATGGATTACTATAAACTGTCGAGTATTCTACCGGGGAAATATGTAAAGAAAGAACGGTCTGAGCTGTATAAGATGCTTCTAGAATGTAACAAAACCGCACTAGTTGTGCCATCTCAAACGGCTTATGAATGCAGTCATTCCCTGTTAAAGATGAGCAAGGTGAGCAGTGTAGGGAGGGAGGTGTATCTTCAATCAAGCGTGAGTTTCCAATTGATTGGAAACATTCCCCCGTGGTTTTCAAGAAGGCCGAAAGGTATGAAAGAAGTGGGGATCGTTCAAAAATGGACATCCCTAGTTTGGAATTTAATTCTTAGAGAAAAGCAAGATCCAGTTGGCAATCGAGAGCCCCAAGCGGCGGCAATGGATGGAAATATTTCTGTCATTTTTACAATTCTTGGTTGCGGTCTCCTTTCGTCATTAATATTCGTCGTTCTAGAGGTGATCTCATGTAATTTAAGAATGCTATTTAGAGCATTTCTGAGGATTATGATTAGAGTCAGTCATATCTTTATAAAGGCAATTAAAAAGTCAAGTAACCAAGCAAAATTAATATATAGGGCATGTAAATTTTATATTGTCTTACATGTATTTAATCACGTAAGCATATCCAATTATTAAACAGTTAAAAGTTTCGCATAGACTTCAAAGACATTTCAAACCCTCTCCGTTTGTGATTTTACATCACCTACGAATATGATGCTTTGAGTTTTATCAGTTGCGGACAGTCTTCTGTCTTAATATTATGATTTAATTTGTAATTGTGGGGTTATGTAAAGTGTTATAAGTGTTTACCCGACAAATATGATTGGGAATTGGCGAAATGATGAACAAAACCCCGAAGTAGTAAGAAGCAATTAAAATGACTGTTTTCCACAAATTTTCCAAAGTGACATATATGTCACAATATTTGAAGTATGTAGTACGAAAGAGCAATAAATTGGAAACCAAATGGCATTAAGCATTAATTATTAAGCACATCCCCATTTTCCTATTGTGGCAATCTATATAATGCAATTAGAAAATCTTTCGTGAAATTTTTGTTTTAAATAAATTGGGTGTTCTTTAATTTCATTAGTTATCGAATTTAAAAAACCCCCAATTAGGCACGAACACGTGTCAAGTGCTCAAACTCCCTAGTGATAATAAAATTCTGTAAGTTCAGACACGTTTCTGTACAGTAGTTTATAAACATCTTTTACATTTGTCTGTTTCGTACGTGGCATACATCTAAACTGTATCCTAAGAATCATTTTCAGGCCAAGTCAAACAGTACGTATGTGTCCCTAACTAGTAATCATGATACGTCAGGTCATCTTAGCTTTTTCATCCCTCATCATATCCAAATTAGCGGAAACTCAACTATTTTATTTCCAGCAAAACCTCAATGAGCCATGGTTCACAAACCTGTCAAATGCACTCTTCAAGGAATGGACAATGGAGCCAGTCCCACAGAGCATCACCAACCTACACCAATTCATCGACCTCTCATTTGGCCACAAGCACTGTCTAATATTTCTCCAAAACTTCTTGGACTTGGATATCCACCCTCCTCCCAACGAGCCCATAGTTCTTCGCAAAGTCGTCCCGACGCTAACGTGGCCCTCGGAAAAATTATTTTGGGACCGGACGTTAAGTTGGATGGCAGAGAGCCGAAATCAAAACGGGACGACCACCTTACCACATTGTTACCTATTCGGTAGTCCAAGTTTTCTCCCAAACC
>JAQIXQ010002277.1:0-11130 GCA_034700485.1 Pseudosinella alba | reverse complement strand
GAGTACCTTCACGTAGGGGAAAACTTGGGGTTGATTTTAGGGAAAGGGTTTTTCGAGCTTCATCCAGTACGTCACAAACTCGGTCATTATAAATGGAATTGGTATTGAAGTAGTTCCATTACTTAAATATCTTTGTATGAATGCCGACCCACATCTTTCAATTATGAGTCATTTTGATTATGATAATCTGTATAATATGTAATTTATTATTTAGATCATAATTTGCATGGGTCCATATGATGATGTATATGTATTGCCTGAAACTTGTTAACACTTGAATAAAGATTTAACCAACTAACTAATGGGTCGATTTTGGAAATTGCATAATTTGCCTTTTTAAAAAATATGTCTTTGGTAGCAGATTAAGCCACATTGTTGTAACTAGCCACATCTCTCCTTGAGGAGACCTTACTGACAATAAAAACTAGTTATTATTCTACTTTTATCAGTCTACATGCAAAATTACATTGGATTCCGGGCAAGTCGTTGAGAAATGTATACCCACTACAGATTATATGACAGTTTTCTCCCATCCGGATACTTAAAAAACAATCATTTTCAGTCAGATGCACATGTTTAATGCTGCCCAATAGTTAACAAAGCAAAATGAGTAAGTCGGTCTTATTTCAGAAATCGCAATAAAATGATTGAAGTAGTTGTACATCCTTGTATGCGGATATATTTATTATGCAATTACAAAGAGATTATTTTTTTTACTGATGACTAAAAATAAGAGCTGTGCTGGTTATATTACAAAACTTCGGTAAGCATGAAGTTTTACTATTATGGACTTCTGCTGAATGATTAAAAATATAATGGAGGATATTATGCTGCGATTGGCCATGGCACTGGCTTGGTATTACAATTTGCACTTTCAGGAAGCCCATTTTCATTTCATTTCGTGAAGCCTGGAAGCTTCTGGTGGTATTCCTTGGCAAGGATGTCATTAATCCCACTTCATACTTTTTCCCAGGACAGTGAGAAATGGGAAATGAGAAAAAAAAGTGTCCAAAATGTCCAAATTGTGCCGTCCATTACTTTTTTTTCTGGGAAAATCTATCAATTATGGGCATTTTATAGATTTTTGAACATGTTCAATTTCCCCGCAAAGGCCACTTTTCCCACCTTCTCATCTATGTTTCTGGGCAATAAATTGATTTTAATTGGGAGGGAGCAGAAAGCATCTTTCCTTCTTCCTCAAATTGTTAAGTGACTTGGAGCTTTCTGAACTTTAATCCAATCTAACAAGAAGGAGTCTTCAAAATTGGTTAGGGAAAGTAGTCACATAAATTAGAGGTCAGCATCATCTCCTGCATCATCATGAATTAAATTTAATTTAATTTCCAACCATGTCCCTCCTTGAAAATAACCCCGGAAATGCCAACCTTCTGGAAATATCTAACAAGCTTTACTTTTTTTTATCACATCCACGGCAGTGTTATAAAAGGGGGCTGAAGCCTCCGTTGAGACGCAGTATCACTATATATTGCTTGGAGTTTGGAGACAGGATACTTGTAAAAGTTAGCGAAGCTTATTATCATTTACAAATTCTGTCGAGTTTTGGACCACCGCTACTGGTTGTTATAGACCCTTTCTTAATAGAGTTCCCCATTAACCGTTTCTAACACTTGGATTCAATCATCATTCCAAATTCGAAAAACAATGAGTAAGCAAAACTACTGTTTTTTTTTGGAATATCAGAAACTTGTATCAATCGTTTACAAATTTACTTTATCGGTGGACATTTCAGGGGTGGAGGCGTGGGTTACGGCAGCGGTGGAAGAGCAGGATGTGAACAAGGCGCTCATGCTGGCTGGCTCCCTTCGGAGGGTTTGGACAGCCAAGATGTTGGTGGTGCTGACGACTTTCGCCATGAAGCCAAAGTTCAGGTAGGTATTTGAAAATATAAGTTATTTTGCAATTATTATTTTTTCATTGGCAATAACAATTTTATGAAACACTCAGAAAAAGATTGGAGGAGACATTTGACCTGGTGATTCCATTTGTGCAAGATGTGTCAACGGGGTTGAGCCTCCAGGATTATGCTAAGTATAAAGCGTTCTCCCTTAGAGCGTTCCGGAAGTGCGTCTATCTTTCCCCAAACACGTTGGTGAGTACTAAAGATATGATTGTGGTTGAAGTGTTATTCAAATTAACCTATGGTGGATGTGCTAAATTTGTTTTATTTTTTAAAACTATTCTCATTAATTTTCAAAAAGGTGCTGAGAAACTGCGATGAGCTATTCAGCAAGTACAGGAGTTTTGCCGTGCGGAAAATAGAGGATGGAATAGATTCCTCGATTTGCTTGTTTCGTCCATCCCGAAAACTGGGCGAGTCTCTGGGCAGCATCATTCAATCTGATGAGGGCACTGGGCTGGAAAGAGGAACCTTCCATGGGCAAACAGTGAAGGAGCAGAAAGACAGGTTTTCCAAGTGCTTCTATCCCTGGGTCCGAAATAATATCCCGGATTGGGAGACGCTTGATGAAAAATATAACTTTAGTTTTGATTTTGGAAACGGGTCTTCAGCAAAGTAAGTATCTTCTAAATTCATGTAAATGGTGTATATACTTATTTTTGTTTCTAATTCTGCCGCTACCTATCTATGTAGCCTGAGCTCAACGGTTGTTATCGCCAACTTTGGGGAGGTGCATCCGTTGGATTTGACTCCGGAAGGGGACTTGGGGTCACTGATGGAGTTGGGGATAATTGAAAAGGTTAATTAAATAACAGAGAATGAATGATGATTTGGTAGAATCATAATAATAGGCATGGCGTGGACAATTTTCACATCCAGTTTTAGTAACTAGTATTGTAATTAATAATTATGAACGTTCAACTTTTACTATTTTTAGTCGGTGGTCCAACTTTGTGGAAGAATATTCGAGGAAGATATAAAAGCGAACGCAATGGTTAGATTTTGTTTTGGATAATTGAACATTCAATTTTAATTCATTGATTTAAAATTTAATTAATTCAATTTAACAAATTAATTTAACAAAATTTAATTAATATGCCCATGCTTGTCATACTATAGATCCCGGTTGATAGTTTCGCCAAAGGCATTGCTCATGGAACTGAGCCAATCGCAATTGTCGGAATGAGCTTCCGGTTCCCAGGGGGAAACAACGTGGAAGAGTTTTGGGAGCTCCTCAATAGTGGCAGGGATGCAATCCAAGTTGTCCCTCAACATCGGTGGACACGAGAACGGACGTACCTCTCATGCAGGAATAGGAATGCTCAGGCGGGCTTCATCTCCGTCCCAGTGGATGAATTCGACTCAAAGTTTTTCAGGATCAGCGGGAAGGAAGCAGAGTTCATGGATCCACAACAGAGGCTCCTTCATGAGGTGGCCTGGGAGGCATTGGAGGATGCCATGATAGACCCTCTCTCGCTTCGGGGAACGCAAACTGGAATATTCATTGGAAGTTGGCTACACGACTACATGGACATGTTGAGTAGAGCCGCCAACATCGAGTTTTTTAGGTCGTACATGGGCAACTCAATCGGTGCGGCGCCTGCCAGACTATCCCATTTCTTTGAGACCGAAGGACCAAGCATTGGAACGGAATCAGCCTGCTCAACCGCCATAATGGCTGTGGACATGGCTTGCAACAGTCTGCGAAGTGGAGATTCCAATTTGGCAATGGCCGGTGCAGTAAATTTACTCCTCCATCCTTTTGAGCCTAGCCAATTCAATTTTGCCGTTGCACCCGATGCACGATGCAAGACGTTTGATGAGCGGGCCAACGGTTTTGCACGTGCTGAGGGGTGTGCTGTCCTCATAATGAAGAGGCTTTCTGACGCTGTACGTGATGAAGATAATATATGGGGTTTGATAAGGGGATCTGCGGTAACCCAGGAAGGGACGAGTAAAAGCCTTGGAACCCCAACTGTTCATTGTGAAAGTTTGGCGATGGAACTTGCCCTCCAAGATGCCAACGTGGAACCGAGGGAGATTAGTTATGTCGAAGCTCATGGCACCGGGACACCAGTTGGTGATCCATTGGAGATGGCTGCAATCACTAAGGCCTACTCACAAAAGGGAAGATCCGAGCCCCTTATGATTGGCTCCGTGAAGACAAACGTGGGACATACGGAATCAGTCTCAGGGATCACTGGGATTGTCAAGGTGCTCCTTTCCATGAAGAACGAGACAATCCCAAAGCACCTGAATTTGGAAAAGTTGAATCCTGAAATAAACCTGGACCTTATTCCCGCAATCATTCCCGCGGAAGCAATTCCATGGGCTAAGCAGACGGGTAAACCCAGGATTGCTGGTGTTAGCTCATTTGGGATAACCGGAGGAGGTAAGGAATCAATAGAATATACCATCATGTTCTGACTTGCGAAAAATTGAATCGTTCCCGAAATTGCTGAACCGAAATTGAAAATATAAAATTGAGAAAAAACCACAACTAGGTAAATTATATTTTTGGTAATGAAAATTAAAACGGGCGATGATTGAAAGAATCACAGCGTAGGAAAATAGCCCCTCTATCAGTTTTCTGTAGATTTTCGGGGATGATCAGGTAAAAAAATATAAATCAAAGTGAGGGAAGAGGGACTCTTCACACCAAAATTGGAAAATTAGCAGTTTCGTAAACCTTGAAAAATTTTGAAACTTGAAAACATTTTTCAAATTTTGCAGCTCTGGTTTTAGCAATTTTGCCCGATCATCGAAAATTTATCGTCTTTTTCTTTTGTTGTTTAAATTTAGATGGTCATGTTATCATTCAAGAATGCCCTGTGATTACCTCATCCCGGCCTTTTGTCAACGATGAGCGACCGCTTCAAATAATGAAACTTTCCGCAACGTGTAAGGAATCATTTGAGACCCTGCTAGGAAAGTTCGAGACTCTACTGGGCGACAACAAAAATGAGGATAAATTCGGGGATTTGGCCTATTCTGCAAACACTGGACGAACCACATTTAGTCACAGAGCAGTCATTATTGCAAATAATTCTAGGGAAGCCGCAAAAATTATCCGTGACAAATCATTTGCACAAGCCGAGGTGCACTCGAGCGAGCGACAGTTGGGCTTTCTATTCACCGGACAAGGATCACAATATCCAAACATGGCAGCCAGCCTGTACAAGACTTCTCTCATCTTTAGAGATTACTTTGACAAATGTGAGAAAATCTTGGCAAACCGATTTGACATCAGAATCCGAGAAGCACTTTGGGGAGAAGCCAATGATGGGAATGACATCAGCAGAACCTTGTACAGTCAGACAGCCATCTTTTGCATTGAGTACTGCCTGCTCAAACTGTGGGAGTCCTGGGGTGTGAAGCCTGACTACGTGATGGGGCACAGCTTGGGAGAATTCACAGCTGCAGTGGCAGCCGGGTTATTGGATTTTGAGGATGCATTAATGCTGGTTGCAGAGAGGAGTAAGCTCATCGATAGCCTTCCAGAAGGAAAAATGCTCGTTATCAGAACTGACAAGGAGACGGTCTTGCAGTGTATGGAGAAGTACAAACATGTCAAACCCAACTTCCAAGCTGACTTTGCTGCCATGAACGCGGAGGATCAGACGGTGATAGCAGGAGATTCTGCAGATATTGAAGGGTTTGCCGAGTTTTGTAGTGAGAAATCCCTTAAAACTATTGTGCTGGCGGCAACCCATGCCTTCCACTCCAGCCACATGGAGCCAATACTGGAAACCTACGGGGCAGTTGCCAGAAAAGTTAAGTACCTGAGACGAGGAAGTGATAATCCCAAATTTGTATCTGGGATGGAGGGCAAACTTCTGGATCCGGAATGCATGAGTGCCGATTATTGGGTACGCCATACAAGGGAGCCAGTGAGATTTATGGATGCCTGCAAAATTGCCCAGTCAGAAGGGTGTTCCCTATTCCTGGAGATCAGTCCCCATCCTGTGTTGTCTGCACTGACCATGATGAATATTGATGGTCAATCAGTTACCTGCTTACCCTCCATCAGGAGAGAAGAGGATGAGTGGGTCACAATGCTGAACAGTTTGGCCAAGCTCTACTTGTCAGATTGGAAGGGAGAGGTGGATTGGAAAGGATTTGATCGCTATTACAAACGGTCCAAAACTTCTCTGCCTTTCTACCCATTCAACCGGAAATCGATCTGGAAAGAGATCGAATCCGAGCTCCCTCTCATACATCCACTGTTAGGCAAAGTTGTTCCCGCGGAATGTGACAGCACAATTTTTCAGAAAACGTTTCTCCTGAAACAGGGCTCATACTTTCGGGATCATGTTATAGGGAACACGGTCGTGTTTCCTGGAGCTGGTTTTTTGGAAATGTGCTTGGCAGGTGGTCATGCTACATTGCAGGATCTATCTTCGGCAGCTGAGTTGAAGAAGCCGTCGAGACCCATCGTCTTAAAATCTTTGAAGATAGCCGCACCTCTTGCATTACATGAATCGGGAACTTGCGGCATACAAACTGTCACTCGGTTAGACATTGAGGATAAAGAGGAGATGGGCTACTCTGTCGGAGTTCACCGTTATGTCCCATCATCTTCGGGTGGAGTGGGTGGATGGATTTCGCATGCAACGGCTAAATTCATACCGGCCCCGTCAATAGCCATAACACAGCGATCCCTCACCGCCAAGATTGACATTTCGTCCATTTTAGAATCCTGGGAAAAGACGGACAACAAGGATATCAACGACCGACTTTCTGAAGTTGGACTTCACTTTGGACCAAAATTTAGAAGCATCGAATTGAGATGGAAAGGACACAATGGGATGCTGGTTTCCGTGAAGGTTCCGGATGATGAGGACAACTACCTAATCCATCCCGTAATTGGCGATGCAATGATTCAGGCAACCATGATGTGGAACAACCAGGACAAAAAAGAGAATGACGGCAAGATAAAACTCAAGGTCCCCGTGCAAATCGGGGAGTTTGCGTGGCTTCGAAGATCAGACTCTGTAGGTCGTTATATCTACTGCTCCACAAATGCGAATGGGAAGGCTGAAGTCGCTTTATTGGATATACACGGGAACCATTTAGCCAATATGAAGGATGTGGAGTTTATTGAAACATCGGTAAAGCTTGTAGAAGGAATGATTCGCCAGCAATCAACAGCCATGCCAAAGATATGGAAGGAGGTCTGGAAAAGCACCCCAGGGGCATTGCAATCCTCTTATGATTACCCCACAATTGGAGAGTCCCCACTTCTTCAATTTGGTGATCAACAGCGGCAAGTACTCGATAGCGTTAACGATGTTGGGAAGGCTGAGAGAGATTACTACAACAATCTCTGCCACCTGGCCCGACTATATTTTATAAATGCAATGTACGAGCTGGGATGGAAGCCTGTGCAGGGAACTCCATTCACATTGGACGAATTAGTTAGGCTCCTTCACAAGCCGAAGGAGCACCATCGACGGTATCTCCATTTTTTCCTAAAATCATTGTGTGGCTCTGGGCTCATTGTGGAGGAATTAGTGGGGGATGAAGCTCAGTACTATTTCGAGGGGCCACCCCCAACCCGGGCTGAAATCAGACAGAGATTGCTCCAGGTTACCACCCCAGGAGACAGAGAAAGAACAGAACATCGTTATATCACAAGGACTGGGCGGAGTCTATCCAAGCTCCTTCTTGGAACCATTGACCCCCTTCAGTTCCTATTCACAGAGGACCCCTCAGCTCCCAGCATTTCCCTTGTTTACCAAGCCCTTACTGAACAAATGGCTCCCGGAATCGTCACCGTTAATGAGCGTCTTGTGAAAGACATGACTGATGAGGGTTGTCATTCCTACGTGAAGACCCTTAACATGATCCCGGATCCCAAGGTTTTTCGGGTATTAGAAGTAGGATCCGGAATTGGGATCTTTACCATGTACTACCTCGAATCCTTTGGAGCAATAGGAAAGCCATTTGAGTTCTACTTCACCGACATTTCATCCTCCTTTTTTATCGCGGCGGAAAAGAAATTTGAGAAATATTTGGAAAACATTGTCTTCAAGAAGTTTGACATGGAAGAGGATCCACTTGCTCAGGGCTTTAGTCCTAGGTACTTCGACATGATCCTAGCCTGCGAAACCCTTCACGTGGCTAAGAATATACGAAAAACACTGGAAAACATTCGATGTCTGCTGAAACCCGGCGGGGTTTTTCAAATCATGGAGACAACGATACCAGACCCAAGAATCACCATGTTTTTCGGGCTGCTTGAAGGTTATTGGCAATATGAGGATCTGGACCTTCGGCCATATCACCCCACTCTTAGCCCAGAGAAATGGGAACAAACTTTCAGAGAGATAAGCTGCGACAACATCACTGTTGTACCGGCCTACAACAATGTGCACAGTTGCATCGTTGCAAAGCTGTCGTCTGAAACATGCTCTACTAATAATATTAACATCACAAAGAAAACTTCAAAGCACTCCTGGCTAATATTTTCTCACGAGTCCAGTGCAAGCTTAGCAACTCTATTGAAGGAGAAACTGGTGGGGGTGAATAGAAAAGTCTGCATTGTTAATAGGTCCGCTGAATGCACGGAAGATGGGATGAGGAAGATGATGAAATCTCAGTACCAACTTGCCTCTGAGGACGTAGAATGTGTGGAGGGCGTCCTGTATTTGTGGGGGATATTGGATGGCAAGGAAAATCGGGATCAGAGTCAAATATCCCTCCCATTGATAAGCCTTTTGAAGGAAATGATGGAGCACAAATTCAGCCCTCGACTTTATATGGTTACCCAAGGGACTGCCAACGTGGATGGTTTTGAGGTCACAAACCCAGCGGCTGGAACCATACATGGGATTGTCAAATCCCTTACGAATGAGATTGTTGGACTACAACTGAACTGTTTCGACCTGTCTACCACTGAGCCTATTGGCAACCAGGCTGATGAGATCTTTTGCAATTTGTGGTCCAATGGTAAGGGAAGTAGACGTTTTGCTTTCAGGGAGGGTAGGCGTTTACGTACCAAAATGGTTAGAGCCCGGGTGGATAACAATGAACCTTTGCCGTTGCCAAGCGGATGTGAACGTTTCCAACTTCTGGTCCCAAAATCAAGAATGATATCCGACCTGGAATTTGATGTCCTGGAAAATTATACCTTGGTAGGAAATGAGGTTGAGGTGGAAATCAAGGTAATTGCCCTTAACTTTCGGGACGTATTTGTGGTGCTCAAGCCGATTCCAGCATTTGATGAACTCAACGCAGTCGGGATGGAATTCTCTGGAGTAGTTAGCAAGGTTGGCCCAGAAGCAACAATTTTTAAAGTTGGCGATCGCGTAATGGGCATGAGTATGTACACTAGCATATCTATGCCAAGTCATATAAAAATGGATGAGGAACTGTTGGGTCCCATTGCAAAATCCATGACCTTTGTTGAGAGTGCTACCCTTCCTACAGGATTTCTCACAGCTTTCTATTGTCTTGTCAATATTGGAAGAATGAGAGCGGGGGAGACTCTATTAATTCATAGTGCCACTGGTGGTATTGGACTGACAGCTTTTCAAGTTGCAAAATATTTCGGAGTCGATGTGATCGCGACGGCTGGGTCTCATCGAAAGAGAAACTACTTGAGAAACCTGGGAATCAAGCATGTCTATCATTCTAGGAACACGGACTACAGCAAACAAATTTTGGAGGTGACGAATGGGAGGGGAGTGGACATAGTGTTGAATTCCCTCACTGGAGAGGGTTTCAAGGAGGCTTCGCTAGATGCACTATCTAAAAATGGCAGGTTTGTCGAGATGAGTAAACTAAATGTGTGGACCAAGGAGGAGGTAAAAATGTTGAGACCAGACATATTTTATGAACTAGCGGATGTGAGAGATATGGACAAGGAGGAGGTGAAAAGATTGGTTAAGGAGTTGTGTAAGTTCGTCGACTCGGATTTGATTCGGCCTCTTCCATACGAACGCTTTGACGCAGTCAACATTAGAGGAGCGCTCAACCATTTGCATAGGGCGAAGCACATCGGAAAAATTGTGTGCGTAATGCCGGAAATAAAAATTGAAAATTCAAAAATCTTTGCGACCACCCCACTATTCAACAACATGAGCACTTATCTTGTCACCGGTGGTCTGGGTGGGATTGGCTTCGAGGTGGTGAAATGGATGCTGAATTCAGGAGCTAAGCATGTAGCAATTGCCAGTCGGAGCAAGCCTAAACCTGAAATTGCTACCCAACTTGAGTTATGGAACAAAGGTGGGAAACATGTTGAAGCATTCTCGGTGGATATCGGGAGCTTTAGCCAATGCCAAAATTTATTCCAGGAATTACTAGTTCCCAGCCGTAGCTTCCCCCAACTTCGTGGAGTAATGCATGCCGCTGGAGTGCTTGCTGACGATTTACTGGAGGATCAAACGTGGGGAAAGTTCAAGCAAACCTACAACCCAAAAGTGGATGGGAGCTGGAATCTCCATGACCTGACAAAGGATCTCTTATTGGAACACTTTGTCTTCTTTTCATCAATTGCGTCAACCATGGGAAGTCCAGGACAATCCAATCATGCAGCCGGAAACAATTTTGAAGATGCCCTTGCAGCTTACAGAAATTCCACTGTCTTGCCGGCAACAACAGTGAACTGGGGGAATTGGGGAGAAGTTGGTAAGGACATTCATGCTAGATCAACGATTTTATGCTAATGGTAATAATCCTTGAAAAACTTATTGTACAGGAGTTGCCACGGAAATTGACTTCCCCGGTTTCCATCCAATAAACACTTCGCAGGGCATATACGCCTTGGAAACATTTCTCAAGACACAGTCCACCAACCTTAGCGTGGTCAACGTTGAATCATTCGCAACGGCACTACAATTGTACCCTTGTCTAAAATATTACGTGGATGATAAACGGCTTTTGGGAGAAATGAAACCAAGGGTGACCATAAACAGTGAGGAATTCTGGGGAAAATACGATAATGCTGATGATAGGGAGACGAAACTGGTACTGCTGAAGGACTATATCAAGTCCACCCTGAAAAATATTCTCAAGATGGACCAGCAAGAGGAAATTGAGGATCATGTGGAATTCCAATCCCTTGGTGTGGACAGCCTGATGATGCTGGAAATGAAGAATGGCTTACAAAATATCTTTGGATCCAGACTAACTCTGAATGCCAATCAGCTAAAAGACTGTAACCATACTGAGGCATTAGCTATTCGTTTAGTTGATATATTGGATGA
>JAQIXQ010002276.1:0-11133 GCA_034700485.1 Pseudosinella alba | reverse complement strand
CTCGGATGAAATTATTTGTAGCTTTCGGTATTCCAGGATGATTAAGTTGATTGTGTATTTTGGCCCGTCCCTTAATCTCATGTCATGAGGGGGGAATGATGATGATGAGAGGGAGGATGGGGAATTGTGAAAATTAAAGCGGTCCACTTTCGACATTTTTTCCAGTTCCCAGGTGAGGGCGTCGAAGACAACCGTGAGCTCCCTGTACACCAGCACATTTATCAGGATCACGCTCACCGCCTGAACCCAAGTGGCGTAGAGGAAGAGCTCCTCCAAAAATCCCAGCAGGATTGTGACCACAACCGGCTCGTTATTGATTAGGGATCCTGTGAACAGGATTCCTTTGGGGTCCATCAAATATTGAATTCCAAGTCCGATCATGGCGATTGACGACATCGTCCTTACAAAAAAAATGAGTCAATAATTAAGCATGCTTTGACTTTATTTTAATTTGAGACTTACATATGAAAGGTGGTCCTAAATTTTGCACCGGAATCCAGCCTCTTTCTAAATTCATTCTTCATTTCGTTTGATATGAGTTGGTAGATTTCACTCTGGATGTTCCAAAATGATTTGAGAACCTCAAAGCAAGGATATTTCGACATGTGATAGTAATCCGAGTATAAGGCGACGGTTGTGGTTACAAGCCAAATGGTAATCCCAAATTTTGTGAAGAAATCCAGTTCCACTCCATCCTCAGATAAGACGCCATTGAAGAGCAACAGTAAGTAGATTATTTTAAAGTAGACATTAAGTCGTAAAATTAGAAAGAGCAGGAGCCTCCAACCGGAAATGTAGGTTAATTGGAGATCCCCATCCCCATCTTTCCCCCTGGATATCCAAGTTCGGTTGATCCCGGTGGAGGCAAAGAAATTGTAAAATGATTGGGTGTATTGATTTACAGAAACCATTTGAGATTTTGTCATGATGCAAGTATGAATTTCCAACTTTGAGTAGAGCAAGTAAATTAAATACCGCTAAACTGCTTGAATTGAAGAAGGGTTGAAGAGTGTGCTAAATCTGGTAAATGTCACGGTTTCCATTTCTGCATTGATTGGCATAATTTTGCTTAGTTTTTTTTTATTTCCAAGTTGGTTTTGGTTTTGGCTTTCGTGACTTGGATGATATTATATTTATGCTCTTTGTAAATTGTTTTCCCCTGGTGAAATGGAAGCCATCTCATTATGGCGTGCCAGTGGTAATTGTCAATACTTGTCACATGTACATATTTAATATAAATTTAATGGCAACCAGAGTTTTTTATGCCAAGTTATAAAATGTCAAACCCAGTTCTATCGTTTAATTTTTATGAGAGCTATAATAAACTGGAGCTAATGGATTGGCTTTCAAATTTCAGGAAAGCCAGGCAAAAAAAAATAATGTAATTGCCATATTTATTCAAGGGCAAGGGCATTACATTCAACACGACATAATTAAAAATGTATGGCCCGAGCGTGGCCACTTTAAACCATATTATTCTTCGGGGAAGAAATATGTATAACTTAAGGAGAGAAAGTGGGAAGATGGAGAAAGACATTTTTAAAGTTGCTCTTAATTCACTAACAAGAAGCGTGACAAATCTTGATAACGTTATATGCAATCTAGGTGAGAATTGGACGTAATTGACTAGCATTTCGCTTATAAACACATGACAATTTCTTGACTAAAGGAAATGTCCATCAATAGCCTTTCCTTTTACCTTGCATCAAGTGAGACGTATTGGGAACTAATGTAATTTGAAATGATTGAAATTGATCCACACACAATCAATACCAATATAAACTATGCTCTTCTGTTCGTCGAATTCATAATTATTATTCTTCCCAAGCAAAATTATCCAACACTATCAAATTAGATGATACGTAACAGAAAAAAAAGCTTCATTTCTAAAGATATTTTATTGAATTTGCTTCTACAAAATACATTATAATTCATAAATATCAATCTAATTAGTTTGACAACTAAAAATAAATCAGATTATGTAATATTGCCCAAGACTAATTACAAACCACCTGGAACTCTGCAACTCATAATTTCCCTTTATTTACAATTTTTTTGGTGAATTACTGTTCAATGTCACTTCCTTTTTCCATGACAACGGACCTGAAAAATTTGCATAGCAAACAAACAATTTAGGTTATGGTTAGTTTCATGGCGCCAATTAAAGTTTAAATCGGTCACTTTTATAGCTAAATGAAATTATAGAGCGTACCATGTGTTGCTTCAACGATGTACTGTTAATAAACCGCTTGGTGCACTTTGGATTTGAACATCTATACGGGCGGTCTCCTGTATGGCTTCGGATATGAATTTTTAATTGTCCCGGATAAGCATATGCCGTTGGACAGTGAAGGCACCGATAACGGCGTTCTTGGGAGTGTCCTCGAACATGGGTTTGCAGCGGTCCCGGATGACGAAATGCTCTAGGGCAGATTGAACACATGTACGGGGTCTTCCCGCTGTGCATGTTCATGTGAGCCTTCAAATTGAATAGCTGGGAGAAGCCCTTGGAACATATTTTACATATGTGTGGCTTATCAACATCCAGATTGTGGGTCGGAATGTGATGCTGGAGTTGTGATAACTGAGCAAATCCTTTGGAGCACTGATCACAACTGTATGGCTTCTCGAGAGTGTGGGTCCGAATGTGCAAATTGACGTTGCCCGGTTGCGTAAATGTTTTAGGACACAGAGGGCACTTGTAATTTCTTTCCTTTGAATGGGTAAATCGGTGGAAGTTTAAATGGGTTCGACTGTGGAAATACTTGAGGCAAATGGGACAGCGAAACTTTTTAGTTTTTCGATGTATGTTTGGAGCTGGTTTCAGGTTGATTGGTTTTTGTTCAATTAGTATATTTGGAAGGGCTGGCTTCTTATCGACAGGAGTTAGCTGGTCGCAGCGTGTCAGGACGACCCGACATTGTGGAAGTACTTTTACCTAATTGGCAAATATTTAAATTGTAATTCACAGGGATTAAAAAATTTTCGCATAATTAATTGACTATTTTCCGAAAAAGCTACAGCATTGACAATTACTTTAGATTCGTCACGGAGATTGGTACAAGATGTCACATTTTCAACTTTGATTTTAGCAGACTTGAGTGTATTTCCATGGCGGAGGAGGTGCTGTTGGAAGTGGTAAGGGAAGAAGAATGTCTTAGAGCAGATTGCGCAACTCGATAAGGGAGGTCGACGCCGTGTTATCCGTTTGCAATTAGAAGCAGTTGTCGCGGATGTTTCAATGGAAGAAGGTGCTATCTTTTTAGTAATCGTCGCCTTCGCCAATTTCGAAGTCCTTGCTTCTACTGCTTCTGGTGGCGTAGTAATCCAATCATCGCAACGATCCAATAAAACCGAACAAGGTGGCATCTCCGCCTTAAGCTGAATTTAAAGCAATATAGATATATGCACTTCATAATTAGTTTAAAGATATACATCAAGTTCTGAGTAACATTGATTGGTTGATTTTACTTTAAGTCTTGGAGAAACCCGGCGCTCAGCCTTAGGTTTCCTCAATGGATCTGATAGTGGTGGTTTCTTCAAGTTTTCTTTCTCCTTGTGTACGACCACCTATGAAATAATTAGACAATAAATTACAAAATGGAATATTGTGAATAAATGTGAGCTATTTTAATTTATTATTTTACTGTCGAATATTGTCATTGTATTTTTCATACATGCTGAGCAAGCCGATCAGCCTCCGCATAGATTAGGAAGCAAGAAGGGCACTTGAATAAATCAGCCACGTTTATCTCATTGCCGATTGAATCCGTGTCGGAATCATCTGGAGTATTATCCAGCTCATCTTTTACATGATCAATGACACGGGTGTCCAGCTCCGACATCGAGGGCTGTGAAGACGTCGTAAATAATTTTTGATCAATGTTAATTTCTCTCGTTCTTCCTGCATCATCATTTCCATCAAAAGTGGTCTTGCCTATTACACTTACGTCTGCTCTAGTTTTGGTCGTGTTCCCAAATTCTTCATCATCAGTTCCATCTCTTTCAAGTTTAAAAGATAACAATCTGGGAATCCAGGCTAAATTCATGATTCTCTGTAATATTTTTAATTTTACAACTTTTAAGTAAAAAAACAGCAATATCAACAAAGTAATAATTTTCACGAAAATGCAATTTGATTTATTACTCTATTTTAGCCTTGTGTAGTTTTGCAAGTTTACGTTATACATTATAGGCATACAAGTCCTTCAATTCAAAAGAAAGCAACTAAATTTTGTAAACAACAACATCAAATGCCGAACATAGTACTGATAGACCATACCTTCATTGCATGAAGCCTTATCCTTATTTGTCCCTAAGCACCAGCTATAGGGTATTAGTATTTACTCTTATAACATGATATGATCGTTGCTTCCCATTCAGTTTGGTAGCTTGTATCCCTTAGCCAATACCTAAATATGTAATTTTTATCACTTTATGTTGAGCATCAAAGGAATATATATGAACAAAGACATATTTCGATGTCAAAGTTGCGTTCATTTCTTTCATTACATGGAGAATGAATTGTGTATGCTGACATGGTCAATGAGGTATTTACATTGATTTTGATAAAAATGGGAACTTGTTGATAGCCTTTGGTCTGAGCTTATCTACAGACATTCCTATACTACCTACTGCTCTATTTTCAATATTTAAAGGACCTTTCTAAAAATCTATGAAACAAACGAGCTAACTATGTTATTTCTACGCATAAGGAACTCAACTCAACTTTTGTAATGGGTGGTTCATCTCAAGCAAGAGTAATGTTAAACTAAAGGGTTAGGGTAATGCCAAGAAAGGATTAGACAGGCTCCCATTCTTAAAACCATTCTAATTCATAACGTGTTCAAATATAAACGCGGATGAGTCATTAGTGTAGTTACTGATTCTATGAAACCAGTCCAAGAAGTAATGAAACAAAATATTCTTAGGCCGTGATAAAAGCATCCTTAAAATAGCATAATCCTTCCCATGTCCCAAGAAAAAGGAAGGTTGGACGTTGGACGCATGAGGTATCGATAGATAAGGCTATCGATAGATAAGTGATGCAGCACGAAAATTATGCTGTTACTGCAGATGAAGGCTCACGATGACTAATTGTAAAATTTAAGCTAATTTCATGTCACAGACCAAATGTGGCAAAAAATGTAGATTCAATCCATTGCAACCCAATCTATAAGCCAGGCCAGACGCATTAGCAATCCTGAACTTGATGGTGAGTCGAGCTCACATTTATTTTTGGCCTTATTCTCGTTCCATTCTCGAAGTGACGAAGGACAAAAATTCACAACAGTTCTGAAATTATTCTCTTATTTCGTTTGGTGCAGAGCAAGAAATAAACAGACAATGGAGCTGGGGAATGTTGACTATAGCAACTGCAACCATGCAAACGATTGGGAGGCCCACATCGAACATGATGTCAAATTTGAAATCCCGGAAACCAAAGAAGTCATTCAACACTTTCCAAATAATTCATCTGTTTTTGGAAGTTCTACAGACGCAAAGCTAAACAGTCTCCAACTGTTTGGTCCTTACCTAGAACAACTTCTCCAGGACAAACATTCGACACTTTACAAACGGACTCGGTACTTCCAACGGGAGGCTGTGCTGGCCACGCTGAATAAATTGAAGAAGGAAGACGTCACACAGAATGTTAAACCGCTCCTGATTTGTGCCCCTCCTGGAGCCAGGAATTCGGGAATGATAGCCTTGCTGACCTACGTCCTTCAGCCGAGAAAAGCTCTGATACTCACCCCATCCCGGATTCTGAGCAACCAACTGGGAGAGACCTTTGGTCACTTTGGGGATACGGAGTCATTTTTCCATACCGCTGGAATAATGGAAAGCTTGCAAAATTCAGAGGATTTTTTGGAGCCCGTGACCATCATCGAGGGGTGGCTCAATCCCACCGTCAACTTCAACAACGTTGTCATCATCAATGCGCAAAAATTGGGGGGGAAATGTGGGACATCCTTGAGCCTCCAATATGGGAACAAGGATATCATGGACAATTTGCGAGAGTTCTTTACCAAGTTTGAGCTGCTCTTGGTGGACGAAGCTCATCACTACCCGGCTACCACGTGGAAGAGGATTGTAGAAGAATTTTATGCCAGTCGTCGCCCATTCCAGAGGAAGGTGGTCCTCTTCTTTTCCGCCACGGCGGAACGGGGAGATGGGAGCCCAATTTTGGGGGAGGAGCAGCAGGATCGGGTGGCCTACTCAATCAAGTTGTCTGAAATCGAAGGTATAAATTCAAACCCGGCTAAATATATTTTTCTAAATAAATTTCCACATGACCAGGTCAAGCTTTATAACCATTTCTTGGAACTATTTCAGGTAAAGAGGTCCGAAAGTTAAAGTTTGTTGAGAAGTCTAGCCTCGACGACCCTAATTTCTGTAAACCTTCAACCTTCACAATAGTCGAGAAGGACATTTCGACCCATTTGACTCGACAGGAGAAAACTGAATCCAGATTCCAACCTCAAGCCATGATAATCGTGCGAACTAAAATTCAAGCCAGGACATGGGCGGAGAAACTAAATGGGATAAGGAGTGACGCTCACTTTGCGGTTCCCATTATTGGTGATAGGCAGAGTCAGAAACTAACTGAGGAGTTCTCCAAAGGGAAATATAAGGTGGCGGTTATATGCAACCTTCTCAAGGAGGGCTATTCCAATTCCAAAGTTACATTGTGCATCATCCTAAGGAACATTCGCTCCCGGGTTCTATTTGAGCAGTTTGTTGGACGCTGTTCACGACTCCATCCAATTCTTCCTGACACGGGGACCGGAGGTGGAGGAGGGGGGATTGACAAGTCGGAGGGGGTTGTTCTCAGTTACGAGAACTTTGGCCAGAAGAAGTTGTGGGATGACCGTTTGAACCTAGCAGAGGAAGACCCAACCGATGAGGAGGAGGAGCAGGAGTCTAGTCGTCCGAAGCGTCAGGTTCAGGGGAACGGGGAAAAGAGAAATTCTTTTCCCAAGAGGGTCAAACCAAGTAGCAACAATTAATATTGGTGCCTTCACAAGAACAGCTATTTCTTATGACTTGATTTTGTATGATAAAAAATAGATTGGGAATGTATGTGTGGAATGAGAAATGTATCAATAATATTTACCATATCTCTCATTTCTAATAAATATGAATTAATTACGCAATATTGTTAATCATTTATCTCTTTCGCCTTATGAAATCTTTGAAGGTACAAGTGATTGTAGCTCATAAGATCAGTATCACTGTTTAAACTTAAATAAATAAAATGTTTGATGTATAAATATGATATCGATTCATTCTCTAGCAATTTTTGTTCAAAGTTTAAACCATATCATTCTTGACATCATATGACAATGACACCATATAGTCACTAGCAAAGCCTTGTAATCCTCATATTAGAATTTTTACAAAAAGAACTCAACTATTACATAGCGTGTTTAATTTTCAACCTCAGCTTACTCAATTTACTGACGCATGTAGAATAGCTCAATCCCTGTTGAATGTTGAATCATCATCAACAAATCAAGCGTGTGCCGGTATAATTGTTAATAAAAGTAAAAGGGAACATGCTAACCCACTTACAATTAGCTTAGGCTACATCTGGCTGACGTCATCCAAAAATTCCCCAAAACAAATTACCCCTCGCATGCCCATAATTCCACTTACAGTCCATTTGCCTGAGACATTTTCAAATAACATCACTCAGATTCTACTGTAATATAATTCAATGTGGCAGGGAGCAAAAATATTAAGAATAATAATATAATTTATACTATGTCTCCCTGCTACATTGAATTATATTACTGTAGAATCTGATAATACACGGAAATGTTTCCGGCAACTCAATCTGATTAAATTAGTTTATACATATCTGGATATTCCTCATTTCTTAATTCTATGAAACTTCTGTCGGTGTCATGTCTGTATCTACTTACTTTCATTTCGTCTGCAATGAAAATTCACCAACAATGATTGTAATTACTATTCTGAATCCCCCAAGCCCAACTTATGGGAAGCAGACTTATCCGGGAAAATATCTCACGTGCTAATCATGATCTCCTTCCAATTACCATTTTAATAGTAGCTCTTTTCTAGATGTGTAGCTTCTTCTTCCCAGGGTCAACCGTAATTAATTTAATATCTCAAATAAGAGATGGACTGGCACGGGGTAATTATCCGATTTTCAGGAATACTCACGATCAGTAAAATATATAGATTAATTGACATTGTGTTCTCCAATAATCGGGATTAATCTGGCAGAGTGGAGGGACAAGTGGCGTGCAGCAAATGATGGGCCAATATAATATGTCCCAGTTAAGCTGCATTTCTAATTTGCATGTCTGCAAAGCAAACTGATTGGGAGTTTGAAGACAGCAGTTGAGTAGAATTTTGAGTTTTTGCAGTCTGCTTTATTCCATATAATGCTTATTTCCTTATTACGGAGATGAAATCGTAATTATAAGATCACTTTGTTTGTCTGTCTGTGTAAACTCTCTGTCTCCGTTCTTTAATCTTGCAACAATTTTTCTATTTTTTTTTGTATATAGGCTTTCATCCATATGAATAAGTACACCTCCAATTTTGTTAATAATTGGATCACGCATGGTCAAAGTTATAATTATAATTTTGTAAATGGAAACTCGAAATGGAATTAGATGCAATTTTTTTTCAAGTCCGGGTATAATTTTTCTACCCCACACCAACATGTAATTTAATTGCACTGCATCTACATAAGCTGGAATGTCAGGGTGGGTATGCCGCAGTAATAAATTGTTGAAGCCAGAGGCTCCAGGTCTCCCTCAGATAATTTCCATTTCCAGAGTTTTGTGCCATCATTTTCAAAT
Organism: Pseudosinella alba; assembly: GCA_034700485.1. Taxonomy (NCBI): domain Eukaryota; kingdom Metazoa; phylum Arthropoda; class Collembola; order Entomobryomorpha; family Entomobryidae; genus Pseudosinella; species Pseudosinella alba. The sequence goes on along the minus strand of JAQIXQ010002276.1, from coordinate 2,296 downwards.
TCCTGAAACCTTTGGCTGCCCTCCCGCAATGTCTCCCTTGGACTTTCTCTACTTACTTGTAGTGGGATTCATTCGAGCTGTTAAGTGGGTAGAGCTCCAATTCCTCAAACTCTTCTCAACGTGGATCAATCGCAAATTTATTGAGATTGGGGAAGAGCTGGGGATAGTTTTTCATTTTGAGGATGAAAGCTACCAGAACTGGAGTGTTGATGATGAAAAGAGGGCACTTGCGAAATCCAAGAGATACGATACATTAGTCCATTTAAGAATACACGACAAGAGTGTCATTGTTGAGACGGTCAACGAATGTAATTGGGGGTGGGGGAGGGATACGTAAATGAAAAATGGAGTTATTGTAAGGACGAGAAGGACGTTGCAGAAAGTTTGAGCAGGGTGCTCGCGTATGGAGCGGCGGAACGATATATACATTTTTGGAACCGATTCCTGAATTACTTGGAGTACGAGTTGTTTAATCTCCAAACAACATCCCGGGCAACTTACGTGGGGGAATATCATTATGACTTGGGTAAGGGACTCTTTTTAATAATTTTAATCGAGAAACATATGCATAACGGCAACCCCATTACCCTCAATTTACACAGGAAACGACGTCTATGAATCATTCCTGGATCCCTTGATGCAGTACAGTAATGGCCATTGGCCCAATGCAGAAAACCTGAATGACGCCCAAGTGGCTAAAATGGAGCTGATTGCGGAGAAACTGAAACTAAAGCCTGGGATGCGAGTCCTTGAAATCGGCTGCGGTTGGGGTATGCTCTGCAAGTATATGGCTGAGAAATATGGGGTTTCCTACGTGGGTGTGACCATTTCAAAGGAGCAGGTTAAATGGGCGAGGAAGGCGTGTGAGGGGCTCCCTGTTGAGATTCGGTTTCAAGTCTATCGGGAACTCAATGGGAGTTTCGATCGGATTATTAGCGAGGAGATGGTGGAACACGTTGGGCCTCATAACTTGAAGACATTCTTTCAGGTAAATTGCACAAATACTACCTTGAATTTAAAATTATGTGAGGAGGTCATATACATACATACAAATTGAATGTGCAGAATTTGCTACCAAACTAGCTTTCAATTCAACAGGTTGCTCTTAAGAATCTAAAGAAGGATGGGCTATTTTTTCTGCAATTCAGTGGGATTTGTCACGCAGGCCTGGTATGCTCTGAACGCTGGTTGAACACCCATATGTTACCAAATTCATGCATGCCACGGGTTGAGGAGCTGATTAAAGCATCTAATTGCGGTTTTATAATTGAGGAGTTGGGGAATTTTGGTAGCGACTTTCACAAAAATGTAGTTCAGTGGCGGGAGAACTTCAATAAAAATTGGCCAGCCCTGAGACAGAGTGGGAAGTATGACGATAAGTTTTATCGGATCTGGATCTACTACTTATCCTTTTCTGAAGCACCCTTTAGGTCAAAAAGGGTACAAAATTGGATAGCCGTCTTTTCGAAAAGGGACTAAAATGGGGGATGAAAAGGTTCTACCCCGTGCTAACCTTTATTATATACAAATTTATCCACTCTGGTTTTTTTGTCAAAATTATGCAGATTCTTTTTAGCTATTTCATCATCCGATCTCCAATTCATTTGATTCGATAAATAAACTAATAAACTAATTGGAGATGTTCCAAAAGTATTATGCTGTCTCCGGTTGGAGCCAATACTCCCATTTATTTCACATTACGTTCATATTATAATGCTTTCTATCACTAAAACTATATGCAAAAATCAAAAATCATTATTCAAAATCGAAAGATTTTCCTTGTATAATCTAATTACTATCGTCAGTCTGCTCCTCCTGTAAAGTCAAGTCAATCAAATTCCTCTCGACTTGAATTTATTTTTATTTTTTTTAACTAAATGAGTAAGAACTGAAAAACATTCCTGCGTAAATAATTTACTTTGAAAATAGCACTCAGCCTGACGATGAAGAATAATTAAATTCGAAACGTGTTGCTGAAAGTGCAAAATTAACCAAAACAAGTTCACAGTGCATTTCTTACAACTTAATTTATTTAATTGAACACCAATTTACCTAAGCATGAGAGAAATTTACACTATTAGTAAAAATAAGTATAGTATACTGCATATTTCAGGTTACTTGTCCAAGCACGTGTGCGTGACGACGGGTAGTTAAATGTTTAAGTTTCTGATTGGTGGGAAATGGTTCATGAGTAAGTTTCTTGTCTGGGCCAGGCATTAGTACAGTGGCGGAGAGTACAGGGGGGCAGGGGGGCGGTGCCCCCCAGGCCAGGAGGCCAAGAGGTTCCAAAGGGGCC
>JAQIXQ010002275.1:0-11142 GCA_034700485.1 Pseudosinella alba | reverse complement strand
GAATGGAACGTCACTAGTTGGACAGGCCAAATAAAAATACGAAATAAAAAGCTTCAAGCTAAAAGCTTGAACGTACACATTTAAAGGTCATATATTTGCAATTCTACTGATTCATAAAATAAATTGAGGTTAAATTTGGAGGTTATCGGCAGAGAAAAAAATTTAATGTAAAAAAGCCCTTATGACATTCCAGTAATATTCCCCTTAATTGCTCTTCCATTTTATTCGTCCTGGCATGGCTAATTAAACATTGGTTCTTCCTCCAACAAAATGAAAACAAACGTAGGTGACTATAGACAGGCACAATTTTTTCTTTGTTATATTTTTTTCCAAGTAATCCCCAAGTTTAATCCACCTTCATACATACTAGATCAAAATCATCATAAGAGAAGGTAAGACCCGATCTAATTTACTAAATATGTGTACGTAGTATTTTCCTATTTAATTACATGTATGAGTCGGACAAGTTATAAACAAAAATTGGATCAATATGCGGAGAAAAAATATTTCGTTATTATGTAAGGATTGGCAGTATTGGCACAGCCTAGGATGATTTATCCATGTAATTATAAGTAATTGTTAAGTTAGTAAGATACATATTGATATCTATGTATGTAGATCATTTAATCATGCATTTGTTGTTGCGTCCCGATCATAATCAATTGCATCAAGGCCCATTTCAATACGCCAACCCAATAAAGAACTTTTGTTATGCTTATTAACTAGCATCACAATCTTTACAAATACAAAATATACAAATTCCTGCGCATTTTGGAACTATTTTTTTGACGAAACGCATGACAGTTTCAGCATGAAAGTTAAAGTATCTAATAAAATATTAAATGGAAATCTCTTCCTCTCGTCTGGTCTGGGAAAGTACCTGATTTTACGCATCGTCGTCAACCCAACTTTACTACGTTTTCCTGGTTCCTGAACCCATTTACAGGACAAGGTCTAGGTTGCTGTATCTTCCAAAGGACATTGCCAAGGGCTCAGGCTAACTGTTCAATGCTATAAATGAGCTGATATAAATGGTGCAGGTGCCCATAGCAGGTATGACATACCTTATAATCATCCTATGCCGTAATCATCGTAGTATGCTGTTCAAGTCTATAAATAAACCTGTCTGGCGGCATAGTAATTTTAGTCGTCAGAGGAATTTACCTGTCTGCATTTGTCATTTTAAATATATCTATCCATCTTGTTGTCACATTTTCCAATAAAGTGGAAACGAGTCCCATTCTGATTCTGATACAGTGCGCAATTTTATCCGTTGGTGAGAAAAAGGCTTGTTCTGCATTTCAGTGCATAAATTAACATTGGATCGTTGGGTTGATTGGAGCATTTATCTGGCTCACCAGTTAAAGTTTAAAAAGGACAAAATGCCACTGAGGCTAGTTGGATTGGCATTGTTTGCAATTCTGTTTGCATGCACGTTGAATTATGTTGGAGTTAATGGAGAGCTGGACCAATGGGAGGATTATCCCGTGATTTTGACAATGGATTATGACCAGGCGATTTTCTTGACCCCGGAAACTGGGTGCCATGTTGTTGAGGATAAGTAAGTGCTCGCAATCGAAAACAAAGACGTAGAACAAAAATACATCGATTTGGATATAATTATAATTATTCCAAAACCATGTTTAAATTTGTAATGTCTCATATTACCCCTCATCCTCTTAAAACATGTTTACCTTAACAGGCGACTCATGGAGAAGTTTTTGGTGAGGAAGAACAACGTGTTCCGGACCAACCGGACGACAGCACGGGAGATAATCATGTTATGTAAGGACTTTCAAAGTGACAAGATTAATGCCAGTCAGTTTGTGATTAGCCTGCATGAGAAATCATTCCTTATTTATCCGGGTAAGTGGGAAAAACTGAAGTACAATTTCATTTTCATAGTTTTTATTTTCTAATTCGGATCTACTAATATGCACATAATCGAATCCAATATATCCAAGTAAACTCTTAAAATTTCTGTAGGAACCCACTTCTGCGGAGTTGGAAACAATGCGAAGGACGACGAAGACCTGGGGTTTTACCGGGAAACGGATGCTTGTTGCCGCAGTCATGGTTTTTTGGCATTGCTTTAGAAAATCAATTCAATCAAAGTTTAAAACTTTAAATTGCACTATTTAATTTTCGAATTTCTCATGTTTCCTCAGATTCCTGCAAAGATGCCGTGGAAGGATGGAGCTGTCACCCTGCGATCCAGGAGTTGTGTAATTGGGCTCCCTTCACAAGGTAGGGTAGAATATGGCTTTATTCATGTATCAGGAAGCCATGCGTTTTCATCAAGTACCTGTGAAGTAAAATATGTAGATTGCGTTTTAATTTTATTTGACAAATAAGCTCCAATAAACAATTACTTTCAAATTTTAATGACATTCTAATTAGATCTCATTGTAACTGCGATGACGAGTTCAGGGAATGCTTGCAGCGAAGCACAGAACCTCCTGCCTATACAATAGGAACACTGTTTTTCTCGGTGTTTGGACTAAAATGTTTTCGAAAGGATCATCCAATTCTTGAATGTGAACAATATGGCGGGTACGGGCAAATTGTTGAAATTATATCCTTTTCAAATTGATTGATAAAGCGATAAATCCATATCGTATGTGAAGTGATTCTCGGCCTAATTTTTATGACGGGTTTTCCATGTCCAGGTTTTTAAATATTCACTGTCAGAAGTATAAATTGGACTATTCGAAGCCACCCGTATTCCAGTTCTTCGATAGCCCACGATTTCTACCTGGAACGAGGCAACTCGCACAATTCAACAACTCAACTGATTTGGAATTACAGTTCCCCTTCAGCCCCAAAGACCTTGCCTTGTTAACTGGACAAAGTGAACAGGAGATGGGATCAAACACAAATCATTTGGAATCCGCATCAATCCGGAGTAACAAAGGAGATGGGAATATGCAAAGCTAAGCAAATTTGCTATACGTAAATGTATTTTAGAAGGTGACATTATGTTGTTAATTTAGCAAATTTTTACATTATTTATTTATTTATTTATTTATGTTTATTATCAACTCGTGCAAAACTGTGGCCACGTGGCACTTTTATTTTTTAGCAATTGAACAATTAATTATTGAAAGTATATACAAACAAACAACATCTTAATCTAATCGTAAGTTTGAGAGTAAAACAGAGATACATAACACATATTTGTATAACCAGTTTTTATCCATAAGTAATTTGGCAAATTGCAATTATTATTAATTATGATTGAAATGAAGTGGGATACATGCATTAGCTTAGCTAATTTAGCTATCAACCTCTAAAAAGTAAATCCCGGTGGCATGGCCATGGATCGGCGCCCGGACTGTGAGGATGGGTCCGGGACGCTGGTGTCGCTGTGCAAAAAGACATTGCTGAAGGTGTCCAACAGCCCCCTGACGGTTTTGGCGAAGTATGGCTGTGCTGCAAAAAATTGCCATTGTCTTCCCTGTCGGTAGTCATATTCGGGCCTGATGCATTCTCCCCTGAAATGATATATTTTGTTCGTAACGATCAGTTATAAACCAGTCAGCATTACTCTTAATTTTTTGTTTAGCAAAGTTTCATATATGTTAAAAATCACAAGTTGAACTTCCTGTTCATTTGTTGATTTGCATATTATTCTTCAATTACATAAATGCTTCCATTGCACTTACGTAAGCCTTTGTCGCTGGCATGCTTTTACAGGATGTCTTTCATCGAAACAGAGAGGCTTCAACACATTAAAGTAGATGTAGGCAATTTTTGAACTTGTGAGTCGGCTCAAGGTATGGTCATTCCTTAAGCAGTCCAAAAACTTGTCATCACAGTCACAATGTGAGCTGTAAAATTCAAGCAATTATCATCAAGTTATTTGCATTGCATGTAAATAGTTGCGTCCAGAATTTGCAAGGGCTATTATCACAGTTGTAATAACCCTCAGCACTTTTCGCTGTACAGCAGGGAGAAGATTCTTCTCAGAAGAATATGACCAAAGGCGATGAGCATTTAATTAAATAAATGAATCTCAAAGGTTAAGCTCATATTTTCTTTGCCGCAAACCTTCCTCTAATTCTACCTTGTAAATGACGCTTGATTGAGTAGACCGTGTTTCTCTTCCCCGGCAAGAATATTATCCGGGCAGTTGTCATGATCACGGCAACAACTATCCGTTTCCGCATATATTCCTAGGTCATCGTAGTTAGCAGCAATGTCTCCCCTCCCGCACCATTTCGTTCCTGAGGTAGTTAAAAGCAAACAAGGCAAGTAGAATAACCCATAATCCCTACTTCTGTCAGTTGATACATGTAAGTAGGTAGCAGTACAATTATGTAATTGTAGTCACATTATTACCGGGATAGACAATTGGACTAACATCCGTCAAATTTCCTGTATCGATTGAAGTGGAATTGCTGTCCGGATTGAATATTGTATCGTAACCCCCATAGCCACCATAGCCACCTAGGTTATCTTGGTCATGGCTGGTTTGATTTCTTTGGGTGGGAGGGTGAAGCTCATTTTGGGAATTCTTGGTGATATGGCATTTTTCCAGCAACAGTTCGAACTGGATTGGGTTGAGCACGGTGACAGTACTCTCCCTGGTCTTGTAGATCCAGGAAGCGTCGCTGTGCAACAAGTATGCAAAATTTAAATTGGTTTCTAGACTCAAATTAACTCAAAAGGTAAAAACTAACTTAATAGCTTCCATTTTCTGGCGGACCCAAATGTGGACTTACCTTTCAATGAAGAGATGGCACTCGTCCTTAAACATCTCTATTACCTTTGAAGCTATATTGATGAAATGAAAATAAATTAACCCAAATAAATAGTACATGCCTAAATAACTTATTGGTAAAGTGTAAATAAGCCCAACTTAAACTTCAAGGTAGTAATGCCGAAGTAATTTCTAGAAATTGTGACCGTCACCTTTGGCGTTTCCATAATATTTATGTCCAACTTGTTGCTCCGTTGGCAAGGAATTCTGGGTCTGAGATGTGGCTAATGCAAGGGCCAAAAGTTCCAGGAGAACCACTGAAAGAGTTTTCGGAGAAAAAATGAAAACTTGTATGGTCACTATTTCTTATTGCAGTCGTATTTATTATTAAATTATTTAAAATAACTCACTTGTGATTATAGCTGAGCTTGAATTATTAGCTTAAGCACAAATCGTTCACCGGCAAGCTCTTTCCATTCAATGATACGTTAAGCTTTTGGACGTGAAAGCAGACTGAAGTTGCAAATTAAATCTCCCTTAATCAAGTTAAACTATTCACTGAAAACTGATATCTATTAAATCCATTCCAGGACACATACACATCCCCATCACTTGTCTCTCGAAAGGTATGAGCAGCAAGTGACCTGCCGACTTGAGAAGATCAATCTTTTAATCTAAAAATTCTCTTGGAATTTGGAATACAAACCCATTCATGAAGAAGAGTCAGAGCACATATAAATGGAAACTTACTTGAATTTGAGTGCGATTCTGACTGATTATATCCATGCCAAACTATCCAAAAATCCAAACTAAACTACATATAACTATGCATACAGAGGACCGACATTTAATTTTTCTTAACTGTTATCTCAACATATGTAAGAATTAACTATATACCTAGTTAAGGTTTTGCAGAAGCAACCAAAAATCTCTTCCTTACGATTAGTAAGATTGCGGCTTTACTGAAATGTAATGCGAATGTCAGTCAGTATGTACTTATGATGGCTTTGGCTACACACACGTTTCCATGACCTGGATTGTCGGATGGACAAAACTAACTACCTTTAAGATTAACATTAACCACAGGCATTTTTTTTGTATAATAAAGAGATGAGATAGACCAAGAATTTACAAGATCCGCGAGCAACATTGGAAAGATGTAGATTAACTCGATACAGAGTCCTTGAGATTTTAAATGTGCTTTCCTTAACATTTCGCATTTTAAATGGGATGAATCACAAAGTCCAGCAGCCGCATATAAAAAAAGCACATTTTTTTCTATCACGGGCAAAATATAATGAGAAATGACAGCAATATTTTGAGGAGGAGGAGGGCCGAGATAATTATCATTAAATTTTCATTATTTACTAGACTCATTACTTTTAATACATTTATTTATGCAAAGTACATGGCTTTAGTCAGAATGTAGATACGTGCGTTGCATATAACTTATATAACATTTACGAATGATGACGGTGACAATGATGATAATGTTTGTTTGTATATTTATTTGTCATATATCCTTCCTCCTTCTCCCTCCCACAACAACATATCCAACTCATCATGATGATCATGGCAACCTCAAGATCATCATCTCACATTTCGAATTATTTTATGCATTAATTTTGTTTATCAAGTTTAAATGCACTTTCAGTACCCTCACACACCCTCAAATCGAAAGCGTGTGGCATTTCTGAGTCTTTGTCTCCCACCACAAAACAGAGCAAAGCAATTTGTTAGGGCTGCACTTTAGTTATGTAGTTGCATCAAGCATCATGCATGGTCATGTCATGAACGTGTTAATTAAAGGTAAGCCACTTTTCCGTTCCGTTTCTTACCTTGTCAAATATGCAAAACTGCATTGCATTATATTGTCGCGATCAATCTGAGTTCTGTCAACATCATTATCATCATCATGGCAATCACTTCAAATCTGCATTTTGCATTCGATGACCACAACGGCAGACGACACTGGACTCCCATCAACTAAAAGTTAATTCACTTCCCTTTCCTTAGGCAAACTGTCCTTTAAACATTTTTAACAAACCTTTCCCAATGTCCTAATAGTTAGCACCGCATTCATTAAGACTTCTAAAATGCAATCAGTAAGATGTCATGACTCATGAGATGAGATCGAGATCGCCAATTCTAATCAAGACTGTGGACGCGGACTTGCGGTATGATATGAGCATTTTATCTCAAATTCACCAAACAGTGATTATTACATAAGCATATATATATTTAATATAATTTATGGTACTTTACTACTGATGACCTTGACATACGACGACCATAAACAATACATTTGCATGTTTGCTTTTAAATACAAACTTTTTTCATCAGTGAAATACAGTTTATTATAAGATATGATTCATAGTTATGCATGTGAAGATTGAATTGAAGTTTGAGATGAATGTTAAGATGTTTAATGGTCATGTTATGTTACTTGGCTAATAGGAATTGGAGCTGTGGTTATGTGACCAGGCAATTATATAATTGTCATTCGTGTGGTTGTTGGTGCCTTTCCGTCTTGATCTATATCTACCTCTTTTGTGGTATGTATCATTCCATGAATCTTTGTTTCGCCAATTTCATGACGACGATGAGGATGTGATGAGCTTCATGGTAACATTGCGGAAACAAAGAAAGAGATGGACTTACATATTACTTCCCGCATTGTTAACTGGTCTGGCAATTACATTATAATTATGATTCGATGGTGATGATGATTTGTGTCGGTGCCACCTTTACCATGTTCTGTTGCCGTCATGGAGATGAATATTTCGTTGTTTTTTTTTGGTTCGAAAATGATATTGCCATTGTCTGGGGTAACAATATACAGGTAATTGGCAGAAATTGTGTTATTCGAGAGAATTGTCGTCGTGTTTGTGATGTGATCATGGAATCCGATTGGATTACAACCTTTTAACTATTAAAATAATTTTAAAGATTGAAATGGAATGGAGTGATAACGAATGCGATGACAATGATGGCATACAGATATTTGAACTTGCAGTTCTGAGTTGGAACCAGGAACGCTTTGATATTTGGAAAGTGCTCCGGGTCCCGTTCTGCGCGGAGATTCAGGTTTTTTTTTTATCGAAGCTGATTTGAAGAAACTGGAATATACATTATGCATAATAAGGAAGCTTTGGGAACATTGCATATATAATGGACATACAATGAAACATGATAAAGGTGTTTCATTGTCTCCAAATGATTATCTTTCTTCTCATGGAAAGGTATTTTAAACGATTTCCGGCATATTTGCATGTAGTTTATAGAGGTTTTAGTTTTTTTAAAGTTATAAAACCATGTAAAGTATGTAACAGATGAAATATTCAAGTTTACGTTTTGAAGATTAGCACTTTTAGTTGGAATTTTAGACTTCATTTAAGCCTTTTTTTTTAAAAACATTTATTACGGAATTAAAAGCGTAGTACTTTATTGGCTGGGATTGTCCGTTCGCAGGATGGCGGCCACACACTTTCGAATTTTCCAGTTCGTTTCTGGTAATCGATAACTATGGGCAATTGCTTGAATGAATTCGAATGGGGGCAATATCGGAAACAGACAAGGGGGCCAAAGGTCAAAGTTAGCATTTTCAGCATTTTTAATGGGAAGAAACAGATTATTTTGATGCGGGCAACTGTATGCTATAAATAAAGTCATTAGATTCAGCGTAGCTACATTGCATTCGTCGTAGCCATATTAGATTCAGCTTTGTATATTACTAGGTTTGCAATTATTAGTAATAATTTATGCGAATAATTTATTAGATTCAGTGTAGGATTATTAGATTACTGAATTTTTATTTCCATGACAACTCTGGAGATTTTTCTTTGCTGAGTCAAAATCGGCAAGGAAAATCCTTTATGAAAAAATATAATCTAATAATGTGCATTGGAAATTTTTGATGAGGGCACAAATAAAAGCACAATGCAGGATTAGTATGAACAGGGTTCGTCTAGAATCAAGGACAAATATGTTCCTAACTAACTCATCGTGCCTTTAGTATAAAATTCCTTCCATGATCATATACGTATTAAATTGTAACACCAATACGGTTGATTTTATCAGCTCTCGTTTTAAATTTTCTATGAATGTGACGTATATTTTTCATCATGGATTTCCTTTAGTGATTCACAATGGTTGCCATGGAGATGAAAATTATTCTATTCCACGAAAAAAATTGTTAATTTGAGATCTGTTTAATATTTCCTTTAAGATGAATTTAAATTGCTCACTCGAAGTAGATTTGAACTGACTGACTTTGTCAATGTAATATTGATACAAATTCCTTTTCCTAATCGATGGGTTAGACACTCCTCCATAGAAGCCAAGTCCAAAATTAAATATTAGCTATTCTAAAGGAAATTAAATCCAATTTCATACAATCGCGTATATCGAGCGCTAATATATCTATTAATGTTACGTCCATTTCCGTGCTCCATACATGTTTGTATGGAGATCTCTGTAAAAACCCCGAAATTAGCATTCTTAAATACAAAAATGGGTTTCAATGTTTCAAATATGTATCCATATTTATTTTGCTAACTCGTATTTAAATCTATTACAGATATAGAGATGTTCATATTTATATTTATATATTTTTTTCAGATTTGAATAGGTAACATAATACAATATACGCATATTACTTATATATGTCCTATATATTCATTTATGAACTGGTACAGTATTATCACGAGCTCAGCTAGATATGGTTGGGTGTTTAAGTCTAATTTACACATATTTATGTATAATTTTAAAACTTTCTCTACAAATTTCTTCATAAATTCCATACACATCAAGTAATTTTAATTTTTTGGTCTACATTTTAATTCTATATTTAACGAATAAAGAAATCATGACAACAAATGGAGTTACATAAAATGTAGGGGTAAAGTTGACGAATGTGCAAGTATAATGAATAACAATACTTTGAATTTCAATATAGAACTAGAACTCGATTTTTTAACATAATAATTTAAATTCGATTCGTATATAATTTGTTCGAAAAGAAATGCGTACATATACAATACAGTCATTTATAGAAATAACAGTTTTTGAGGTTGCATAGTTAAGAAGGCTAAATTTTGCATGAAAAGCAAGAAATCAATGAATACGTAATGAAAGAAGAAGATCTGCATTTAGATAAAAATATATATAAAGTTTGTCGAACGAAGGGCTAACAATCAAAATCATTTTATTTTATTTGCATCACGCATCACTTCTCTAACACTTAACTAAAACATTCATGAGCTTGAACTAGTAATAATAATAATAATTATAATATAATATAGTATTTGGGATATTGTTTTTGGAAATTGTGTAATCTTTCTCGGACGCGCTACTATTTAAATTACTCTTCGCAGCAGCGTAGCAGTAGCAGTCTCATTTCAGCATAAACGGGTTGAGATGGGGTTCAAGCCCTGGTCCCGTCTCCACATCGTCATCCGTTGCTTGAACCAGGCCTGGAATATGGGAGAAAAAATAAATAAATTAGTCATTTGATAATAATCATAAATATAGCCATGTTATATGCAAGTTGAATATGGACTATAAATTAAGTCATGATAAAACAATATAGAAGGCATTTAAATGGAAGCATGTAAACATGGAAGTGGTTTGCATAAGTTGAAAGGGTCACTTGGCATTTATAAAATGTTACAATTTAGCACGATAATAAATCTAGAAAGTCTACCAAATGTGTTTCCAATGGGATTAGGTAATTGGTCATATATTCTTCCTAGTGTAGTGTGACTGTAAATGTGGCTGCGGTTGCCCACAATTTACGTCAGCAAGCCAGTAATAAGAACGGAATTGACTCCAAATTTGGAAAGTAATTGGATTTTTCTTTATCATTTTAGTGACTATGATTATATGAATGAGTAACATTATTTTTTTCCTATTTACATTGAATATTCAATTAAAATTGTCTGCACCATGACCCATCATTTTAATGAAATTTACTCACTGTTTGACAGGAACAATGCCTATAAAAATCGAAGCTACGTGGTCGCTTTGATTTGAACAAATTTTATGCATTTCAAAGAATTATTTATCAACTAATCGGTATACAGGTTTCAACATTGAACCAATATTTAACTAATGTTGATTGTGTTTAAATTCCTTGAGCATCATTTGATACGTCATATTCCAACAGCCTATAACCTACATAGTCAATATTTATCAACCAGCAAACTATTATTATTATTTGCTTCTGGCACGCATTTTGTGTTAGCTGATGGCATTTGCTTGGCTTGAGGTTGGTTGGACTCCTATTCCATTCCAATTCCAGCTAAGGAAAAATATTAATGTTAATTAATTCCGCAATAAATCCTCCAATCAAAAGCCCTTTTAATACACCCTCGTCCCACATTTGTCGTAACAGGGACGATTTTGCGATATCTCCGAAACGGTTCAGACTGCATGTCTGA
>JAQIXQ010002274.1:0-11142 GCA_034700485.1 Pseudosinella alba | reverse complement strand
CAAACTTTTACCGGTCCTTGTCCTTTGCCTTCCTTCTATTGTCCATACTGGCATGAAACTCGACTTGAACAAAGGGCCTACAATTAGTCTGTCAGAATGTTGCTGAAAAAATAACTTTTGCTGTGTGGTCTTCTTTTCGTATTCTCTAATTGTACCTGCAATTAGACTTGTCAAGTCGAGCTGTCGTCAGTAACATAGGTTTTAAGCTTCAGGTAAAAAAAAATTGCTCTTGCAGCTTTAACAGGACAAGGGGAAAAGTACCGTTGAAACGGTGTAGGGTAGAAGAATTGTATTTATTTCATACACGGATTTGCATTTTTACTACAGACGTATTTGACAAAAAGGTGCTGTCATTTTATAGGCATGGTACTGATCATGATTTTAAATGGACCATGACAGTTAACCCACGACCCGCCCTATATACATTTCTGAAGTATAAGATAAATAGCATAATATAGTAGTGAACATGGTCATAATAAGGTACCCGAAATTAAATGCTAAACTGATTGTATATAGTATGCATGCATGATTATTATTGATTATGATGGTGATACGATGATGATGATATGCAGATAAATGGATAAAGCGTTGTTCTTTCTTGAGGAGGAGGCTGATGGATGGTCGTTTGGCGTTTAGAGTATTTAGGAGCAAAGAAATGTCGTCTGCTGAACAAACTCTGAAATACTGAAATTATTCTTCACTTCGCTCCAAGCTTTTCCTTGTCCTTGTCCTTTACCTTCCAAGGTATTGTCCATCCATAAGTTTGCATAATATGTGGCTGGGAAAAGTACTCGCATTTTCCTGGAATTTTGCTGTGACCTTCTTATTCTCTAATTGGAAAAGTTAAGTCGAGCTCATAAATAAATAACAACCGTTTTAATGAAGCTTTTTACAACAATCAAGGTAAAAAAAAAAAGTTTGCATTTGTAGCTTTAACAGGACACGGGGGAAAATCGACCGTTGAAAAGGTGTACGTAGAATTTTATTTATTTCATACACGGATTAGCGTTTTTACTGCAACCGTATTTGACAAATGGATTTTAGCTGCTGTCATTTGATATACATGGTAATGATCATGATTTTAAATGGACTATGGACGAGAGTTACCCAAGACCCATCACATAATATGTATAATACATATGTGAAGTATTTCCCCCTCTGCTGATGATAAATTGCATATAATAGTGAACAAGTGAACATTGTCATAATGAAGTATAATTTGTTAAATTCTCTTCGTATTTAAACTGATTGTCCTGTATGATATGTAGCGATGCAAAATTATGGTAGTGATGAAGATGATGATGATATGCAGAATCGGCATTGCCGATATGCCGATGTGTGGAAAAAGCGTTGTTCTTTCTTGAGGAGGATGCCGAATCGGCATTGCCGATGGATGATGGTTTGGCTTTAAGAGTATTTAGGAACAAAGACACTGAAATCTTCAATTCCCAAAATTCCCAATGTCCTAGCGTATGTAGGGAGTTGGGTTACATGGTTTATATATCTTCAACTTCTTTTTTGCTATGGATATTTGCAGCATGATGCATCTACGTAATCTTAAATGAGCATTTGAATGGATTTGAACAAAGAACAGTGCATTTTCTTTTCGGTCTGGTGCAGTTAAGTTAGCGTGCCTCTGCTGAATGTCATGCATTTTTCATACAATTAGATAATTTCATAATAATTTAAGGGATATTATCGTGCAACTTATTGTAATGTAATTACTATTAGTATATTTGGATTTTATTGTCAATTTAATTCATTGTGGAGCAAGGAATTAAAGTAGTTCATTCTCATTGTTATAATTTACAGTCTTAATAAATCTTCTCAAAAATAGAAATAACTATAATTATATATATACTACGTAAACATATAGGTAATATAATCGATGGCTAGATGTCAGTTAATTAAGTAATGTTATATTTATGATATGTAACTAAAATATTAAATAAGATTGATATTGTTATATTATATATAAGTAGCCACTAAAGTAGCCAGTAGCGTCTCGTCAGTAACTTTAAATGTTCCAATCCTGTCGGGATATTTTGACACCTTTCTCCAGGAGAGCATCCTTCGCCTTATCATCCCCAACCTAGATCCAATTCAAAGAGATGAAAACATTCATTTAAACTTAAACTGATGATATCAAATGACATGCATATTTAGGAGTTATATCAAAATGTAGGAAGTTAATAAAGATAATCTGACAAGTTTAACTTCATACCCTTCCCAAGATAGGAAAATATATTTGAAGGAGACTGGCCAATTGTAAAAATCCACGAAATACGGAGACCCTCGTGAGGGGTGCAACCAGGGCTTTGAACACTTCCAAACCTGGAAATACATTAGCGAATAGCGTTATAGCAATAAATATGCACTGTCATTTCTTCCGTTGTCCCAATAGAAACTATAAGTCATTATCAAATAAGAAACTTACGTTGAAGACAGGTAATGTTTGGCTGGAGTGCCTCTCCATCGTTGGTCAAGTTCCAACTACTGCATAGAGTTCCCACTTGTGACTTCCTTCCAGTCACCCCAGCGTCAGTCAAGTCTTCCCAAAAAAATTTCAGCTCGGTCAGCTCCTTCCAATTCTGACAAACTATTGTGAACTGGCTATCATTGAGAAACATCTGCAGCTTCCTCACATGCGGCATCCACTAAACATTGGAGGTCCTTTTCCCTAACTGCACAATCCAGTTTGAAAACAGTCAGCTTGAGCAAGTTGACATTGTTCATCTCTGCTATTGGAGTGTTAGCAAATAGAACTGTCTCGTATCCTTTAAGTGCGCAGAGAACATGTTCATTATAGTAATAACTTTGGATACGGAGGGTCTTCAAGTTAGGGGTGGAATTTAGGAATTCCAAGCTTTTGCAGAAGCGTTCCAACATGTGCAGCTCTTTCAGATTTTCGAAATTGACTCCAAATGGAAAACTACAGCGACGGGGAACCCACTGACGAGTTATCGGATCGCTTTCCCAGTCACCACTATAGCCAATTGTAATTAGTGAGGCTAAACCTGTGGCACTTGTTTCCACGAGATCTTGGATTTCAGCTAAGCTCAAGTCGGAAGTCAATTCAATAGACTGCAGAGGGATATGAAGTTCTCGGAGAAGCTGTATCATTTCGCCATTCTCTACTGGAATCGGTTCCTCGAAATACCAACGGCACCCACAATCACAACCCCATTCTTCTGGATTTTCGTCTGCAAATGCAATCCGAACAGGACTTCTAGTAGCCAACAGGGCAATTGGCAACTTCCCAGTGTCTTGCATCCGAATCTTCTTCACAGCTCGAAGGAAGTACAGAAGTTCATTGGGCAGCATGTGGCTCGTCATGTGGACAGAGGTCAGACACGGGAAATTGGATAGCAGGTCCATATAGGTCACCCGGAGAGAAGTGGACACCCGATTCGTCTCCCCAGTGCAGATAATATGGGAGGATTTCAAATTCCGATGCTCTCCCTGAGTAGGTTTCCTGTACTCTGCTGGAGCACAATTCCGCTCAATTTGGTTCCGGATCCCAAGCCCACTGAAACTGCAGTCTTTTAGAATCAACGCTTCCAGATTGGGACAGGAGCGATTGATCAGTCTCAGGAAGTCTCTGGATAAGGCGGAACTGCAATCCTCCAATGTCAATTTTGTCAAGTGCCCCCCGACCACATCCCAGAACCAGGTGGCATCAGTAACAAAGCCCAACTTCCTCTCCCCAAATCTCCAATGTTCCAGGTGAACCTGCCGATACGGGGTAGTCTGACATTGGCCTTCCCAGAATTCCAGAAAGTCGCCGAGTGGTGTCCGCTCTTGGTCATCCAGGGAGTATGTCCGGTTCCGCTTGGAGTAAATGATCTTGGGGGTAGCCATGGAACGCCAATTTGGCGAGAAGACATCCCGCCAAGTGCGGCATACGAGACGGAAATGGCACAGGGGCTCCAATCCCGAGAAATGGGTGAATATCTGTCTTAAGACCTACAATTGGCAAGGAAGCCATCAGAATCAGTCCATTTAAATTCAAAGGATAGGAAAAAATTAAATTGTTTAGTTAGCTATAATCAATCAATGCATTTACTTACCACTTCGATAAGCAATGGGTGCTGGGTTACTCCATTCCCAGTCACAACCTCAGAACCATTGGAATCAGAGCTTCCTCCGTTGTCATGTTCATCCGCATTGACTCTGATAGAGCTGGCGTTGACCTTGTCATGATTCTCCGTTATAGCAAACCCGTCAAATTGGTCCAGAAGTGCTCCTGTGGATGTCCAACTGCATGTTTTAGGGGAAGAAGCTGAGGGACCTGCTACTCCCTCCAATTTTCCTTCTCCTCCCTCCATCACCACGCCTTATGCAGTACGATTTTGGTGACAGTGACCCTCTGTGAATGTCTTCCTTCTTGGTTGTCACCTACCAGCCTATCCAATCAAAATTGTAAATCCAAAGAGTAAATTCGATCAAAATTCCAAATTGATTTTAGAATAAAATATACCATTGACAATGAGAATAGGAGATTTTACCAACCAGAAAAGGAAAATCAAGGTTAATTAGTTCTAACAGCGACAAAAACTCCAACACGCTTTTTTTAGTTAGGTATACTTTAATTTTTATATTTTAACTATTGCTCCGTGACTACTGCTGACCAAACCAAAGTAGATACTATGTCGTCTGCTGAACAAACTCTGAAATACTGAAATTATTCTTCACTTGGTTCTTCGTTCCAAACTTTTACCTGCCCAAGTCCTTTGTCTTCCTTCTAAGCTATTGTCCATACTTTCATAATATGAAACTCGACTTGAACAAATAACTTGGCTTATTCTGTCAGAATGTGACTGCGAAAAATACTCGCATTTTTTTGTTGGAATTTTGCTGTGGCCTTCTTATTCTCTAATTGTAAGTCAAGTCGAACTGGTAACCTCGTATGTAACCAGCGTTGTAGTGAAGCTTTACAACTATAATAATCAAGGAGGGGAATCCACTATCGACCGTTGAAAATGTGTAAGGTAGAAAGAATTGTATTTATTTCATGCACGGATTAGCATTTTTACGACAAACATATTTGACAAATGAGTTTTAGCTGCAGTCATTTGATATGCATGGTAATAAAGATCATGATTTTAAATGGACCATGAGAGTTTACCCAAGACCCATCCCATTTACATTTGTGAAGTATTTTCCCCTCTGCTGATGATAAATAGCATATAATAGTGGACAAGTGGACAGGGTCATATTAAGGTATCCGAAATTAAATGTTAAATTTTCGTCGTATTCAAACTGAACTATGGTAGTGAAGATGATGATATGCCGATGTGTAGAAAAAGCGTTGTTCTTTCTTGAGGAGGATGCTGATGGATGATGGTTTGACTTTAACAGTATTTAGGAACAAAGACACTCTGAAATCTTCAATTCCCAAGTCCTATATAATGAGTTGGGTTACATGGTAGTTTGTTTATATGATATCTTCGACCTCTAATTTGCTATGGATATTTGCATCATGATGCATCTCCGTAATCGTAAATGAGAATTTGCATGGATTTGAACAAAAGAAAATACACTGCGACCTGGTCCGGTTGGCCGGCGTGCGTGCATCTGCTGAATGTCATGCGCTTTTGCATACAATTAAATAATTTCATAATAATTTAAAGGAAGTTATCGTGTAACTTTTTGTAATGTCTGAATAACAAATATTAGTACTTATGGATTTTATTGTCAATTTAATTCATTGTGGCTGAGCAAGGAATTAAAGTAGTTCATTCTCATTATTATAATTTAAGTCAGCACATAATTCTTATTACTTAAATCTTCCCAAAAATATAAATAACTATTAATTATATACATTCAACTTAGAGACATATAGGTAATATTATAGATGTGAATTAATAAATTAATGTAATATTTATGATGTACACTATAACTAAAATATTAAATACGATTGATATTGTTATATTATATAGTAGTCACAGTAGCCAGTAGCGTCTCGTCAGTAACTTTAAATGTTCCAATCCTGTCGGGATATTTTGACACCTTTTTCCAGGAGAGCATCCTTCGCCCTATCATCTCCAACCTAGATCCAATTCAAAGAGATGAAAACTCAAATCAGTTAAAGTTAAAATGATATCAAATTACATGCATATTTTGGAGTTATAACAAAATGCACGAAGTTAATAAAGATAATCTGACAAGCGTAACTCCATACCTTTTCCAAGATAGGAAAATATATTTGACGGAGACTGGTCAACTGTAAAAATCCACGAAACACGGAAACCCCCGTGAGGGGTGCAACCAGGGCTTTGAACACTTCCAAACCTGGAAATAAATTAGCAAATAGCGTTATTAAAATAAATCCTGCTTGTTTCCTCCGTTGTCGCAATCGCAATTCCATTATATAAGACACTTACGTTGGAGACAGGTAATGTTTGGCTGGAGTGTCTCTCCATCGGTCAAGTTGCCTCTACTGCATTGAGCTCGTGGTTGGGAATTGTCTCTAGTCACCCCTGCGTCAGTCAAGTCTGCTCCTAAAACCTTCAGCTCGATCAGCTCCTTCCAATTTTGACAAACCATTGTGAACTGATTATCATTGAGAAACATCTGCAGCCTCTGCACATGCGGCATCCATTGGAAGAGACATTGGAGGTCCTCCTCTCGAACTTCACGATCCAGTTCAAAAACAGTCAACTTGAGCAACTTGACATTGCTCATCTCTGATATTGAAGAGTTTGCAAATAGAACTGTGTCCATCCCTTTGAGCTCGATGAAAACAAGCTTATCTTCACTCTCATTTCGGATATGGAGGGTCCTCAAGTTAGGTGTGGACTTCAGGAATTCCAAGTTTTCACAGAATCCTTCCAACATATGCAGCACTTGCAGATTTTCGAGGATGACTCCAAATGGGAAACTACAGCGACCGAGAACCCAATGACCAGTAATTGGATCCGTTACGTACGGATAGTAGTCAAGTGCAATTAGTGTAACTAAAACTGTGGCACTTGTTACCACAAGATGTTGGACCTCTTCTAAGCGTACTCCGTGAGTCAATTCAATAGACTGCAGAGGGATATGAAGTTCCCGAAGAAGCTGTATCATCGTCCGATTCTCCGCTGCCGGTGGTGGAGCCCTATGAAGGTCCCAAACCCAATTATGTTCATGTACCTCAACATTCGCAGGACTTCCCGTAGCCAACAGCCTAATTGGTAACTTTCGAGGGTCTTGCATCCTAATTTTCTTGACTGCTCGGAGAAAGTACAGAATTTCAATGTCGGTCGTCATGTGGACAGAGGTCAAATATGGGAAATGGGATAACAGCTCCATGTAAGTCATCCCGAGAGAAGAGGACCATCGATACATATCTTCGGTGCAGATAATATGGAGACATTTCAAATTGCGATGCTCTCCCTGAGCAGGTCTCCTGTAGTCTGCAGCATAAATATTCCACTCCAGTATTTGGTTCCGGATCTCAAACCCGCCGAAACTACAGTCTTTTAGAATCAACGTCTCCAGATTGGGACAGGAGCCGTTGATCAGCCTCAGGAAATCTCTGGATATTTCGGAGTTAGAATGTTCCAACGTCAATTTGGTCAAGTGGCCCCCGACCACATCCCAGAACCTGGTTACATCGGTAACAATGCCCAGCTCCCTCTCCTCAAATCTCCAATGTTCCAGGTGAACCTGCCGATACGGGGTAGTCTGACATTGGTCTTCCCAGAATTCCAGAAATTGGCCGAGAGGAGTCCGCTCTTCGTCATTCATGGAGTATGTCCTGCTCCGCTCGTAGTAAATGATTTTGGGGGCAGCCATGGTACGCCAAGTTACCAGGGCGACGTCCCGCCAGGTTTTGCAAACCAGACGGGAGTCGCGCAAGGGCTCCAAATCCGAGAAATGAGTGAATATATTCCTTAAGACCTAAACATGATGGGGTAAATCATAATCAGTTCATTTAAATTCAACGGATACAAATAAATTAAATTATATCAGCAATTGATCAATATGAGAATACCTACGCATATTTGTACTTACCACTTCGATGAGCAATGGGTGCTGAAACTCTTCACTCGCAGCCACAACCTCGGGACCATTTGAAGCAGTGTTTCCTCCATTGTCATGTTCATCCGCATTGACTCTGATGGAGTTGGCGTTGAGCTTGCCATGATTCTCGGTTATAGCAAAGCTGTCGAATTGGTTCAGAAGTGCTCCTGTGGATGTGCATGGTCTAGGGGAAGAGGTTGAGGGACCTGCTCCTCCCTCCAATTTTCCTTTTCCTCCCTCCATCACCACGCCTTATGCAGTACGACTCGGTGAATGTCTTCCTTCTTGGTTGCCACCTACCAGCCTATCCAATCAAAATTGTAAATCAAAAGAGTAAATTCAATCAAAATTCCAACTTGATTTTAGAATAAAATATACCATTGACAATGAGGTATTTTACCCACCAGAAAAGGAAAATCAAGGAGAGGTTACTTAGTTCCAACAGCGACAAAAACTCCAACCAGCTTTTTTTAGTTAGGTGTATTTCAATTATATTTTAATTACTGATCCGTGACCGCTGACCAGAGTAGATGCGTCGTCTGCTGAACAAGCTCCGAAGGACTGAAATTATGCTTCGCTTCGTTCCAAGCTTTTACCTGTCCTTGTCATTTGCTTTCCTTCTATTGTCAATACTTGCGTAATATGAAACTCGACTTGAACAAAGGGCTGGCTGACTCTGTCAGAATGTTGCCGGGAAAGGTACTTTTGCAATGGCCTTCTTTTATAATTCGCTAATTGTAAGTCAAGTCGAGCTGTCGTCAGTAACAGAGGTTTTAATGAAGCTTTACAACAATCCAGGTTAAACATGTTTGCATTTGTACTACATTTGTACTGCATTTGTACAAGCTACAAATTTTGTAGCTTTCGGGGGAAAATCGACCGTTGAACCTTTGTAGGGTGTAGGGTATAATTGTATTTCTTTCATACACGGATTAGTATTTTACTACAACTGTATTTGACAATAAATGTATTTTAGCTGCTGTCATTTGATATGCATGCCAATGATAGTAATGATAATGATCTTGATTTATCAGTAAATGGACCATATGAGAGTCCCACCCACGCCCTATCCCATATACATTTGTGAAGTATTTTCCCTTGCTGATGATGATAAATAGCATAGCTTACAATTAGTTAGTGAGCAAGTGAGCATTGTCATAATAAGGTATCCGAAATTAAATGTTAAATTGTTGTCATATTTAAACTGCTTGTATCATACAAGTTGTATGTAGCATGAAGCATGCATGATGATGATAGTGATGATGAGATGATGATGATATGCAGATAAATAGAAAAAATTTTGTTCTTTCTTGAGGAGGGGGCTGATGGATGGTCCTTTGGCGTTTAGAGTATTTAGGAGCAAAGAAACTCTGAAATCTTAAATCCACAGTAATATATAGCGGGTGCGTCAATTACATTTTTTGTGGTATCATTAACTACTGAACCGTGACTGCTGCTGACCAGAGTAGATGTGTCGTCTGCTGAACAAACTCTGAAATTATTCTTCACTTCGCTCCAAGCTTTTCCTTGTCCTTGTCCTTTACCTTCCTTCTAAGGTATTGTCCATAAGTTTGCATAATATGTGGCTGGGAGAAGTACTCGCATTTTCCTGGAATTTTGCTGTGACCTTCTTATTCTCTAATTGGAAAAGTCAAGTCGAGCTCATAAGTAGCAACCGTTTTAATGAAGCTTTTTACAACAATCAAGGTAAAAAAAAGTTTGCATTTGTGGTTTTAACAGGACACGGGGGAAAATCGACCGTTGAAACGGTGTATGGTAGAATTGTATTTAGGTATTTCATACATACACGGATTAGCATTTTACTACAAATACGTATTTGACAAATGGATTTTAGCTGCTGTCATTTGCTATGCATGGTAATGATCATGATTTTAATGGATTTTTTAATGGACCCAAGATCCATCCCAATATACATTTGTGAAGTATTTTCCTCTCTGCTGATGATAAATTACATATAATAGTGAACAAGTGAACATTTTCATAATAAGGTATCCGAAATTAAATTAAATGTTAAATTGTCTTCGTATTTTAACTGATTGTACTATATGATATGTAGCGTAGCATAATTATAATTATGGTAGTGATGAGATGATGATGATATACCGATGTATGGAAAAAGCGTGGTTCTTTCTTGAGGAGGATGCTGATGGGTGATGGTTTGGCTTTAAGAGTATTTAGGAACAAAGACACTCTGAAATCTTCAATTCCCAAGTCTAGTCCTATATAATGAGTTGGGTTATTTGGTTTATATGATATCTTCAACTTCTTTTTTGCTATGGATATTTGCATCATGACGCATCATAATGCATTCGTAATCTTAAATGAGCATTTGAATGAACTTGAACAAAAGAAAATGCACTGCGACCTGGTTCGGTTAGCGTGCCTCTGCTGAATGACATATGCAGTTTTGTCATACTATTCGATAATTTAATAATTAAAAAAAGACTACGCAACTTATTGTAATGTAATAACTAATATTAGTACTTATGGATTTTATTGTCAATTTAATTCATTGTGGCTGAGCAAGGAAGTAATGTAACTCATTCTCATTGTTATAATTTACAGTCTTAATAAATCTTCTCAAAAATAGAAATAACTATAATTATATATATATATATACTACGTAAACATATAGGTAATATAATCGATGGCTAGATGTCAATTAATTAAGTAATGTTATATTTATGATATGTAACTAAAATATTAAATAAAATTGATATTGTTATATTATATATAAGTAGCCACCAAAGTAGCCAGTAGCGTCTCGTCAGTAACTTTAAATGTTCCAATCCTGTCGGGATATTTTGACACCTTTCTCGAGGAGAGCATCCTTCGCCTTGTCATCCCCAACCTGAAAATTACAATTTAAGAAGATGGAACCTCGAGTTATTGTTTAAAATATTCAATTTTATCAAATTACATACTGGGGAATATTACAACAAGACACAGTCAATAAGAAATAATAAGACAAGCATAACTTCATACCTTTCCCAAGATGGGAAAATATATCTGACGGAGACTGGCCAACTTCAAGAATCCGCGAAACACGGAGACCCCCGTGAGGGGTGCAACCAGGGCTTTGAACACTTCCAAACCTGGAAATAAATTAGC
>JAQIXQ010002273.1:0-11142 GCA_034700485.1 Pseudosinella alba | reverse complement strand
GATATATACCGGAAACACAAATCCAACAGTACCGACATCGCCGAAATGGTTATATAACGTTGACTTCTACTTGGGATTGGTTTCGGAACGAAGAGTTTTAGCTATTATAACTATAAAATGAGCACGAAGTGATATGTAATAATTTTTATATTGATGATTTAACAGCTAGGCACACAATATTACCTTAAAACTTTGGCCTTAAGTTGCTTGGAATTAATTTATAAGTAATTAATGTAATTATAATTAATAATTAGTATACGATCTCCAAACAATAATTCTAACATAATTTTGCGTATGACATATTTTACTGCTAAGGTGCAGAATTCAGCAGATATCAAACTATTAGTAAGTACTCGGCAATTAACGTCGTTCCACGGAGTTCACTGAAACGGTGCATTTGTCGAAGGGGTAGCTCTTTCCTCCTCCAAAAGTATTAACTGAAGCATGATGATACCCAACTGGAGAGCCATCGAAAATCTCTACCGATTTCGTACCATACATAAATTATCACAATGGCTAATCGCCACCATATCAATGGTATTCAGATTCATATTAGATATTACCTGCGCCAAGGACACAAATGTGATATCTCCCAATGGGCCACTCTTTGAGAAACCGACGACAAAGTCAACTTCAGCAGAAGTCATTTTCAAATCCTCGTCCTCCTTCCCTATCTGTACAATCCGTGCAACAGAGAGGAGAACCCTCTTCGAGACTTGTCTAGCCTGTAGAAATATAAATTAGCTAATTAAGTGACAATTTAATCTAGAAAATGTGTATTTATGTTTCCCTTCTTTAATTAAAAGCAATATAGTAACTACCACTAACCTTGATATTTGATTTCGCACAAATGGCTAGGATGACAGCAGCCACCAACATGTCCGGCACCCACATGGCCCTTTTGATTCTATTATCCTCGTTCCGCAAGTTCGTGGCAAATGTGACATAGACGGTGGCCATGTAAATGATAAAAGTGTCCGTCCAAGACAGCCCAAACTTTGCTCATGTACTTAACCCGGAACTCTGTCAAAGTTTGGACTGTGACGGTCGGTGAACTGGCCTTATCTCTTTCACCGTGATGATTGAATTGGTCCTCCTCAGTCAACTCCAGTAGCTTTGATTGCATCTCAAGCAGTGCCAGTGCTGCGCAGAGAATTATGACGGGAAATATGTGGACAAGGACGCCATAGGCGCAGAAGCCAAGTATCTTTTCCCACTCCTCAAGGGTGAACGTATTCCAATCGTTGGATTCAATTTCTTCGTTCCTTCGAACACAGATGTTGGTGAGAACTTCATACAAGAACTTGTTCAACTTATTTTCATCGCCTACAATAGCAACGATCAGGATATAGCTTGTGATGATCGGGAATGAAATGGATTTCAGAAAGAGGAGCACGACGAACGTCATTTGCAACTGTGAAAATAATTACATTAGAATAAGAAAACTTTTAACATATCTATACTCTTAAGTATTTTTTTTTCATATATTTTTTTTTACTTTGCATTTGCCCAATCTCTCAGTCGGTATTTCTGTCACGATCCTTTGAATCGAGATCCTTAAACCAGAGGAGGTGCATTAAAGTAAAGCTGGACGTCAACTATACAGTGTACTCAGCAATTTCAAATATTTTTGTGGGATTCTTCCGAATATGTATTGCCGTCAGTGTCTCACTGACACCAAGGAATAGAGGACAACCAGAATGGGCATTATGAGATAATCTACCTAAAATTAAATGTAAATGTGTTGTTGTGGGTTCATAATTTTCATATAAATGCTAGTTTGGGTAATTGAAGTTTTATTAGTCTTACCTTGAACAGCCATCTCCATATAGACGACTTTATGCAGCAGCAGCCCTGTGTATCGCCTAAACTGTAGATGGGAGATAATCGGAAGAGAAAGCAGAGATTCAGGACGATTTTGAAATAGTTTGGAAACGAAAACTGTGGATTCAACTTGGCCTTGGCCATATTCGTATATTTTTTAACGAGTTATATTAATCTCGTCGAATTCGAGGCCTTCTTTGAACAAATGAGTAGAGAATAACAATGCTTTGATTGTAGATCAATAATAAAGTAACCAAAGCAAAGCTCAATTTATGTTCAAAATTATGACAATAAATATGATAAGTACGAGGTATAAAAGTGATACCAAAATATGTGTACATTAGGAAAATGAAATATGTATTGATTATTGTTTTATATTTTCAACTAATATATAGACGCTGATTAATCGTAAGTAAAGAATATTATCGAAAGATAGACCTTATTTGACAATTCGCAAGTATCCTCTATATTAACGAGAAAAGGATTCAGTATATATCACCCTATATGCCAACACTTGAACTTGACAACGGCTCATATGCCATGCCTTTTTAA
Organism: Pseudosinella alba; assembly: GCA_034700485.1. NCBI lineage: Eukaryota > Metazoa > Arthropoda > Collembola > Entomobryomorpha > Entomobryidae > Pseudosinella > Pseudosinella alba. Next base: position 8,766 of record JAQIXQ010002273.1, on the reverse strand, counting down.
AAGTTTTGTTCTAGGTTCACTAGGTAATATTAAAACAGTACCAATGCATAATCGTGAATACTCATCATCATAATCCACCTAATGTCGCATTTATTTGTAGTTACCGTAAAATGGCCAAAAATCAATAGCCGTTTGTGAGAGTATAGATTTCGATAATGCCACCATATTGGCTTCCTGTAGTGAATTCGCTATGTACTAGACTAATCATCTAATATATTCGTCAATTGAGCTAAAATTAAAGATTATGGTAATTAGTACTTTCATGGGTTCCTACATAATTAGTTAGCACTTGAGTCATGATAATTCGCAAATTTTTAAGGCCAAAGACAAAGGGCAATATCTTTATAAAAACTAAATAGACGAACTAAATAAAAGTAAGCACATTATTAATTAGCTAACCAATAACAGAGCCAAATTATATTTGAGGAGCAATAAGTGGCAACTGAAGCATAATGATCCCCAACTGGAGAGCCATTGAGAATCTCTGCAAAGAGCAAAAAAACAAAGCATATCAAATTAGAGTGCATATGATGATATTTGATATCATTTGATTTTGCACATATTATGTATATTAAGAATTATTCCAGGGAATCCTACCTGTCCCAGTGATCCAAATGTGATATCTCCAAGGGGACCACATTTAGAGAAATTGACAACAAAATCGACCTCTGCAGATGTCATTTGCAAATCCTCCTCTTCCTTCCCAACCCTGACGATCCGCGGGACGGAGAGGAGAATCACCTTCGAGACACTTTTTGCCTGTATACAAGTAATATGCTTGATTATTCATAATCATAACCAAGCTTAACTATTTTCCCTGAATTTCACTTTTAAATAAATGTTACAATTTTAATTATTTAAAATAACCTTGACATTTGACTTTGCGCAAATGGCTAGTGTAACAGCAGCCACAAACATGTCCACAAGCCACATGACCTTCTCTGTCCCACTGGTACCCTTCCCCAAGTTGTAGACAAAGGCGGAATACACCGTGGCCATGTAGACGGTAAAGGTATGTCCATCCAGTACAGCCCAAATTTTGCTCAGGTATTTATCCCGAAATTCCGTCAAAGTTTGTACTGTGACATTCGGCAACCTGGCGCTGTCTCTTTCAAAGTGATGATGATAGTCGAACTGATTTACCTCCGTCATTTCCAGTAACCGTGATTGTATCTCAAGCAGTGCCAATGCCCCACAAAGGATTATGACGGGGAATATGGCGACAATCAGATAGATGTACAGCACCACAATGTAGCCGCAGAAGCCAAGTATCTTTTCCCACTCCTCAAGGGGGACTTTGTTACTTGGCCGGCGAACTTGTATGAGCCTGAGTAGCTCATGCAAGTATGAAACTTGGATGGTGTTATCCGTTACCATTGAGTAGATCACTGGATAATGTCTGATGATGACGAATGAGATGGATTTCAGGAATACGAAGAGAACAAATCCTGTTTTAAGCTAAAAACAAGAAATTTGAAGTATTTGTCTTTTGTTATTTAACTAATTTAGCATGATTTTTTTAAAATAATTACCTTGCAACTGCATAAACTCCCCTTCGGTATCTCTCTCACAATCCGTTGCAGTTGGATCCGCTTAAACCAGAAAAGGTAAATGGTGGCCAAGGTTGATATCAATTGGATAGCATATTGGCTTATGCTAAATATTTCAGTGGGTTCCTTCCGAATGTTGATTGACGTCAGGGAATCCATTGACAGCATGGAATAGAGGACGACCAGGATGTGAAGAATTAGACAATCCACCTGTACAATTTACAATGTCTATTTTTTACATTTTTCATTTACATTTATACCCTCTCAAATAAGTATACGGCAACGATTACATGCAATTAATACTGACGATGAGATGGTTAGTTAGTAGTCGCATCAATTAACCCAAATTATGTGTATGTTTGGTTTAATTTACCTTAGTTATCCATCTCCAGATGACTCCATTAAACCAACTTTTCCTGTCCCCGTTAGAGCAGTAGAAGGGACACAATCGGAGGAAAAAGCAGAGATTGATGACAATTTTGAAGTAGTTAGGAAAGAAAAAGAGATAGACGGGATCCGACCCAGCCATGTTGATGAGCAAATTAGTATTAAGTTTAAGGGACTGAATTAAGGTGATATTCGAAGGTTAAATAGAAACATAACACATTCGAATAGCCCAATACCCATCATGAACATAAGCTGGATATGCATAAAATAAAACATTAGCTGACAATGTGTTAATATAACAAAGTTGTCATTAGAGGTATGGAATATTGATTTCTTACCCAATAAAACGTCTTCGCCCAAAAACAAAAGTGCTAAATTATTCACTGTCTTGGGATTCCTGACGTATCATACACATGCCCAGCGACCGGTTTTATTTTTAACAAACATTGTTTGTAAAAGAGTTATGAAGAGATAGGCAGCCCATTTGAGGAATATTATGTGCTTGTATTTTAAGCGGTGCAATGCATAACAGCAAACTAATTCCTAAGTACTCGATTTCGGTGCTTCTTTGGCTTGATTTTCTTAAAACATCTGTTAATAACATACAGTTTCCACAAATAGAACGACACCACTAGCTCCCTTCCTTTGGCCATTAATTGCAACACCAACCTTACAGAGAACCTCTTTAACACATCCTTAATTTCAACCAGGAACAACATGCCAGATACGAGAAGTAGTGCCAAATGCACAAGAAACATTACGACGGTATTGCTTCTATCCAGTGAAACAGGCTGATATGATTCGCTCCTCAAGCCAGCCATGTACACCTGGTCATCGTGGGTTTGTAGTCGAATATCCCATCTCTTCCAAAAGCCATATACCCCGGAATGGAACAATGTGCGCATTTTGGTGAGCATTTTAGTTGCAGACCAAAACGTCTTCATCATCATCAACGAGTCAACGGCTTGTCCGTAGGACTCCTTCCCTATTGAAATATCATATTGAAGTTTTTGAACATTATTGACGTACTTGGTCGAATTAGACAATTTTCGCTGTAGCTTCAATCCCATTTTCGTGATTTCGCTTAGGTAGTCCACATATGACTCGTTTTGGCATAGACTCAGCCGTTTCAGAAAATACTCCCCTCCAACCAAGTACTCCAGGTATTCGTCATAATTGGGTGGTATCCGAATCAATTTGTCAACTTCGAGGATTCTAAGCCTTTCCTCAGATTGGTTCTTTGTCTTTATCATGTGAAATGTATGGAATATTGTATCGTTCTTAGTCCATTCCGAGCAAAATCTTTCAGTGGCATTGCCAAATAACTCTGATAAGTCAACAATATAGATTGATTATACCTTAATTGAGGAATCAAATTAAAAATAACATAACAATATTATTATTGTACCATGCAACAGTCCATGTGTAAGTTGCTTCCCGTCGTTGAGGCCATATTCAAAAATTTTCGCAAACCTAGACGGGGAATGGATCTCCAACTGCCGTTCTAATAGTTCACCAAAATATTCAAAGCTTTTGGGTGCCATGGGTGCCGTCAGTTGGTTAATGTTCGCCCCCAGATATGCATACGACAGGACAATACAGCCCACAAGCCAAACTCCACTGACCCACTTTGAAGTCTTTATGAAATTTTCGCTAGTTCCCTGAAACACGAACACGCTATAACAAAAGATGATGTTATCAATCACCGTATTGGCCAGAGTGGCTGACCCGTCTGCCCCGGATTCCAATTTAAATTGGAGGACCAGCGCCTTGACCATATACATGATGAATCCATAAGAGACCGCTGTCCCGATGATGAATCCCCAAATGTGCTTGTCGAATGCCGACACATATCCAGTCAGCGACAAGTCCCCCTCCAGTTTCCCAAATGGGACACAGGTGAGAAAGTGGACATTAGCTGAAGGGTCATTGTAAACAATTTCGGAGGATGGCGAGGGTGAGGTAAAACTACGAAACTCTGGCAGATATATTATATCCACATTCATCTGTTTTAATCGGACCTCGGACGAATTAGGAAACATGTAGTGGATGAAGATCCTGGATGCATCTATAGCGCCATTAGCGATGTTCCCACTGGACGAGGGATAAATCATGTCATCATCAAGAAAGTCATCTTGGCCCTCTTGTTCCACCTGGGCAGCAGCTTTCATTGTACACCAGCTTGTGAATGGACAACCATCCCGAATTGTTTCCAATTGGGATAAGTCAAATGGCACATACAGGTTAAATTCTCTCATCTTCGGATATTCCATAGTGAGACCCATGAGGACACCCTTGCATATTACATCCGCGAATGGTATCCATTTTGCTTTGTGGCACGCTTTCTCCGTTCTAAAGTCCCGTCTTTGGTGGTCCGTGCAAGTCACAATTAGTTTATTGGTGACCACTCTCTGCAGCTTCTTGAAGTCTAACCCCAATTCCAGAATGATTTTGATGGGGGTAGTTGCCACCAGTATATTAAGGGATCGTTTCCTTCTTGGCATAACCATTTTGTCGGCAAGGTAGATGATGTCATTTAACGGCCGTTCTATTAATCGTTTTTTCCTGTGCTACTTGGAACTCCTTACGGAAATGAAGAACATAAAGGATTTCTGCAATTTCAATTCATCATTGGGAATGTCCGATCTTCCACCTCCAATACCTGACTGAGTCATGGGATTATAGAGGACGTCTGCCAGTGGACTGGGGAAGCCAACGCTATGAACAACATGTGTCCAATCAGGACAGGGGAACGGATCAATGTAAACAGCAACAAGGCAGTTGAGCTTATTGAGTGGGAAAGTGAAATTAAGTGGATTGACTTGTAAGTAACAGTCGTCGTCACATAGGAAGACATCTAGTCCCGAATACCTGACATCCCGGCTGAGTCTAAAAATGTATTCCTGTTGAGTGAGGATGATTGGGATGTCAACCTGGGTCAACTCGTGGGAACCTGGCCAATGGTGGAGCCCCATTATGAGGTACTGAGAGGGGGAGGTTAAAGGAATGATTAAATATCGTGTTATGCCATATGACACTTAAATCAAAAGTAACTGATGAGCTTACCGAAGGTGCTCTCACGTGGTTGCTGAGAACAATCACTTGGCATCTTTCGAATGGATCCAGGTGCGGATTTAAATTCAGGCTGTTGGATTCGCTCCAGGTTGGGTGAATGATAGATGAGGATACCGGGCTGAGAGACACCAATTGTAGGAAGATAATTAGGGGAATGTCTTTAGAGATTACTAGATCGAAGGTCATAATTGTCCTCAGTATCCAATATTTAAGGATGTAGTTAGGATAAAATATATGTGCTAGTATGGCTTCTTGTTGCAGATAAAAGATGCAAGAAAAAAATAATGTTGATGAAATTAATTGGTAATTATGCGTTACTGCATATTGACGTTTTGATGGTAGAAAAATAATCGGATAAAATTAGTAAGGCAATTAAACGCGGGCATATAAATATTTCTGCTTATTCTAAATGGACGGTTGGCCAAAAGTTGATAAGGAACCCTGAGACAGTTTTCACAATTGTGAAATGAAGAAAGAAATTATTGGCTCAATTCAGAACGAGGCCTACGGGGAACTGATGTAACGTTATACTTTGTTACTTAAGTATGCCTGCGCTTGCTGTCTGCAAAATTCCTCATGTATCAATGGAAGGCATATACATAACAGGGTCAACGACACGTCGATACATAACTGCACATTATGCACATATTTTAATGCTTATGAATGAACAATTTTAAATGCGCCGTTTCGTAAGAAAATTTCCCACATCGACGCATTCCTAATACCCAGGTAACTATTAGTGAAAGGCCAAACACGTGCCAATGTTTGGGATTTGTGTAACTTGTTTTCAGCAGTTATCCCTCCAAAATTCCGAGGGCAACAAACTATTCATATATAACTCTCTGCCAAACTGATACGTGACAGTTGAGTGCATTAAACTTTGGAGAGGGAGGCCAACCCCAACTTAGCATATATTATAATGTGCCTCGTCGGGGAACAGTAATTAGGCATGTAGGATAACCTCGTCTGTAGGGGCGTGACATTTTTTTTATATCGAATGTCTGATAAATGCCACGTGCTGGACAAACCACTATTTTATCAAACGCAACTACATAAGGTAATCATGGATGACTTGGTTTCAGTCCGTATTCCTTTTGACTGGAATAATCTCGACTTTCGAAAACATAAGACGTTCCGAACAGAGTTCGTTTACGATAAAATACTGGAACTGTAGGTTAAAACATTATTACCGATAAGCGATGAGCAGATAAAATCAGGTTTTCATTGAATTTTGCATCTGATTTTTGAAGCATTTACGAGCAAATAATTTAAATAATTCCAAGATGATGAATGTGTAGATAGATACCTCTAGTGCAGGAACAGAAGAGCTCCAATTTCAAATAGGATAGTTAAGTATTCCGGAAATCACATACCTATAATATGCAACCATAGGCGTTGTATGCATGATGATATCATATTGGGATTAATGCTTCCGAGCTAGATTGAGTATCGATCCGTCTCGTGTATAATAGATTAATTCCGGGCGTTGGACGGAATATGAACTCATATAAGAGTTACGAACAGCTTATGTAAATTCGTACATGGTTGATGTTCGTTTCTTATTAGGTGATAATGGTGGCACTTGATTAGGTATATAACTAGCTACATCCATGTTTATCCCGACATTGTAGAAATGTCCGGGATAAAAATGTTAATGCTAGCATATTATCAGATGCATATACAGTATATATAAGACCTATAATATATGCCGATAAGTTTAAGTTGGCAGTCGCAGTCAGACCCCATGATAAATTCTTAGCATTTTATAACCCTTGTTTATTGACTGGACCTTTTGACCTTCAAAAATTTTCCAAATGACATGTTCTTAATTCTCCAATTTGCATCCCTCCATCTGGTTACCTCATCACTCAATCACCCAATCTGGAGTGAATCCAACAACCAGCATTTAAATCAACATCTTGGCCCATTTGAAAGATGCCAAGTGATTGTGATCAAGATCAACAACCACGTGAGAGCGGTCAGCGGTACGGAAAGCATCCCGTAACTTTTATGTTAAGTGTTTGGCAATATTTAATCGTTCATGTAACCTCCGTTTTTCAGTATATCAAAAGGGGACTCCATCATTGGCCAGGTTCTCACGAGCTGAACATAGTCGACATCCCAATCATCCTCACTCAGCAGGAATACCTTTTTAAACAGGAAGTCATTAATTTGGTGGATTCTTATGTCTTTCTCAGTGATTTTAATTAGGATAACAATTAACGAGAATAAAGAATAAAAGAATGTTAAAGAGAATGGCCGATTTGAAATTTTTCCATAAGTTTCATAGTGTTTCCGTTGTATTTAAGGTATGAGTGTATTTGTCAGTTTGGTACCAGCAGTGACCTCGCAACCAGTAGATCCGGGTACTTCGATGACCATGACCGTTTACCAATACCATTTAATAGTCATAGCTCTAACGCGCCAACTTTTATTTCAAGGTTAGAGCTGACGTGTTTTTCAGTTATGAGGGTTACGTGAATTGTTTTCCGGGTTGCTGTTGATATTCACTTGTCCCTTTAGCAGAGCATTTGTTTGCCGGAGTAAAATTTTAAATGCGCATTGAATTTATCATATTTGTATAATACAGTTGGAAGGAAATTCAGGTACTTTGGATTTGGCATGGTTAGCCAAATATAAGCAGTGGTTTTATAATGTTTGGTTAGTTGGTTGTTGGTGGAAAGGAATAATGCTTCCGAGCGAAATCGAGTGTTGATCCATATCTTATATAGTAGTTGAATACGCCATGAGTCATTTAGTTGGACGGCACATACATGCATTATATGAGTAAGCTGTAGAATTATACAGATACATGTCATGGTCGACGTTCGAAGTACTTGCCCAGCATATAATAGTTCACCTATATCAAATTCGTGGCATTTAAATGGTAGGACTACTCATGATCATCATAATATGGCAACCATATCGTGACCCTGGACTGTCGACATAACAACCTCGAACAAAGTGTCATACATTTAGAGAACATAACGATGCTTTCTGCTCACAAGTAGAATGTTCTGGAAGATTATTTTCGATGGCCAATGGCTACTATGGAAAGCAGTTTGCGAATTTCTCTTCGCCTAGCAGGGATACGGGATTTTAAAATCAGGCAATATTAGTTTGATGGACTAATTCAGAGACATAGACATTACCGTATGCAGACATGGAAAACACATCAAACATAATATCAGCCGATCAGTCCCAGTTCTCAGTTGGACCTCATAAGCAACACATTTATCGCTCATCATCATTTTCTAAACTTTTGTTTATTGATTGAGAAAAATGATGGCCTTGGAATGTATTCAAAAGGGTAAATCCCTAATTCTTCTTATTTTAGCAACTCTCCATCTTCATGCTGTATTGTCATCATATGTAACCTCAATGCAAAACCAAAACATGAATAACAGGCTAAATCTAAATCCGCATCTGAATCCTTTTGGAAGATGCCAAGTAATAGTGATCAACAACCATGCGGGGCCACCAAAGGTAAGCCAACTAAATTTTTATGTACTTTATTCGACCATGATTTCGACATAAGTGGGGGTTCTTTAAACAAAACAGTTAATTCGATTTCATATTCAAGTTTACGCTATGCTTGTAATCGTTATACCAATCCCGTAAATCCACTGCACACATGCTTGTTAATCCTTTCAGGACACCCCACCTGAACCTTCGCATCCCTGGCAAGGATCCTACGAGTTGGACAAAGTCGACATTCCCATTACCCTCATCAAGCAGGAATACAACCACGAAG
>JAQIXQ010002272.1:0-11142 GCA_034700485.1 Pseudosinella alba | reverse complement strand
TGGACACACACACAGACACACACACAGACTTACTTGATATCATCAATACTTTGGCGGACTTCGTCGCAAAGTAATAAATAATGTAGGTAGTGCATACATATATAGCCCAGTAATATTTGTGATTCTGAGTTTATATTATATACATTTATAAAACTCTCGATGAATTGCACATTGCAAGTAATAATTTATATCAAATAAAGGCAGCATTTTGTTGTTCTGTTGTGTGAGGCATACTTTACGTCAGATTCTTAATTAGGAGACCCATTTTGTCACAGATATCCTTCCGTTCTACATTTGAACTAAATAAACATTGTATCGCAAACATTGTAGTAACTAGCAAAAATGTAGCATGCTATCAATCAATTGGACTATTTAATTCCATCTATCAGAGCAAAACAGCTAATTGAGCGATTGAACTAGTTCGTCGATATCATTTTTGAGTAATGAGCTTGTCAGGTAGCATTCCGTAAGATATGCTTTGATGTGCCCTGCCACATGCTATAATTATCTTCTTAAATGAAGAGATAAAAATGGTTTGATTCTTTAGTGGGTTTATTGGCATTAGATATATAGAAGAAGTTGTCATTTGTCCTGGTTTTTGTAATTTGATCGATTCGTTTAGAATTGCCCCTGTATTGTTCCTACAAAAATTATTTAGACTTCTTTCCAGAAGTTCAACTTAATCTATGAAAAATTCTGCTGGGTCCCTTCATTGCTGAATATTTACACTTCTTTAGCCCAACTTGAAAACAATTCCAAAAATGGGAAGAATGTCCCTCCATATATTTTTCAGTGCCAATGAGACTTTAATAATTCCATATTTTCCACTTTTATTGGGCAATATAACCAGAATCTTTGCATAAACCAAATGACCACTGACCACCTTATAAAAATATCTTCAAATCAATGCAATAATAACAACTCCAAAGCAAATATTACAAACTCCATCACCCCCATCACCTTCATCATCCCTGTCAGCATCTCCAATATTCTTCTGCCAGAAAATAATAATGACAATGACGATACGATTTTGATTTGCATTTCATATTTTTATTACTTACCTGTATGCCATATTGCTCCTCTTCTCTATAAAAGATTCATATATTTCACATTAGGAAAAAATTCCATTCCATTTATTATTGCCATCATCATCATAATCATCATATGAATGCACTTACACACGCAATAATAAAACTATTGCTCACGCTAATTCAATAAGAATTGGGCAATCCTTAAATTGTTGTAGAATATATATGTGAGTAAATGTATTTGATGTGATGTCCATTTTTTTTTCTTATAAAAACTTACCATTTCACTCACAATTTTCAATCCATCCTTTCATCCTCCTCTTCTCCTCTTATTATGATTTACCGTTTGGATTACACAGGTATATTGAAACAAGCTCTATATAGCACACTCTTTATTGTATCAAATAGGTGGACTCACTGAATGGATCCACTATGACTATGACTATTATGACAAAATTGCAATATGAATATGAATATTAAAAATTTTAGGCTGATATAACCAAAAAATCGTAATTTTTACGAAATTTTTTCCACTTTTTGGCTTGACCGTCATCATCTTATATATTATCTATGTTATACACTTATTAATGAAGATTGCAAGGTAATGCAGGGACATGTCCTATAATAATATTATGGTTACCTATAAAAATCGTTGTAGTTTGTAGGTAATATAAACACTCGTTACAGTTTTGACCTACAAAAATCATCCTCATGTACTTAATTCTCAGTCAGTCAGTGAGTCACACGTTTGAAGACATCTTGAAGTTTTTGAACTTGCTCATTATTACATTATCAAAAGCATGAAATTTGAGTTAGTGAAAAAATATAAGACATAAGAAGTGAACACCAAACCATGTTACACATGTCCACTTAGGAGGACAGAGGGCATGAAGAAGAAGATGCAACTATTTTTGCAGAAAAAAATAGTCTTATATAATAATTCACATGAACCGTTTTTCTCTATTATTATCATCCCCTGTCCATCTCTGATATGAACTGGTAAAAATGATGTTTCATGAGCGTAAGGTCGTCGTCGATGCAATCCTCATCGTCATCGTCATCATCCCCCTTTAAGATTGGATAATGGCGACGGGGATGATTACATGATTGTGAGGATGATAATCATGCGTAAGTACATGCAATAATGTATGCGCATATGTATTACAAGCAAAGTGTTTCTTTTTTAGCTAATATAGCTGGGGTCGGACCGTTACCGAAAGAAATGTAAACCTTTTTGGGTTTTTATTTTATGTTTTTTTTTCGAAGCACTTGTTTGCTGCTGAAACAGATGCGTGATGACGGGGATGATATGATAACTGATGGGGTTGAACGAATCTTCCTTCGTGTTAGCTAACCAGTAAAGTAATGTTGCGTAAAAGGCTGGCTGCTGCTGCATGAAATGAGAAGTCATCAGATCACTTTCAGTTTCATCCTCTTTAATTCATCGTCATCTTCAATCATAAAATGCATGTCTTGGCTTGTTGATTGCTGTAACGCTAACTGTCTCCGTTGCATTAGCTATGACAGTAGGTTTGATGGTTGCAGTTGGTAAAATGGCAAACTTAACGGTTGTGATGATGTGATCTTGATGATTTGATGATGTCGAAGAAGTGAGCTCACATCAACTACCCTCCTGGTTTCATATGACGATATATAAGATGGCTGATAAGACTTTTCAAGAAAAAAATGTTTTATTTCAGTTTGGAACTGCAACAGAAGTTATCATGTAATTTACTTGAAACAATTGCAGTTTTCATTTTTACAGATTTTATTTTTGCACTTGGTTTGCATCACTACACTACATAAGAAGCCTCAGGCAAAAGTAGTGGATTGAAAGATTCGGATTTATGACTTATGTCATGCGTTTTGCAACCTGCAACTGTGCAAGGTAAAATAAGTTACCTCAGCCAACCTCTAGCCCTCAAAAAAGTCAGCCAGGCAATGAAAATGTGGGAAAGCCATCGTTAATGAAGAGTTAATGCCAGAAGAACATGGAAAGGGTAAAGGGTATCGACATCGACACCCTCAGATTAAGCATGACAAAGGACAGGATGGTTTTTTTTTGCTTTGGTTTTACGTTTTAAGTAGGGGTAATTATTCTTTATGGAAATGCGTATTTGACACGAAAAAAATACTAACTAATTGCAAGTAGTGTAGTAGGTAGCATAGTGCACTTTTTAGTGTTAAAAGCTGCACTTATTTATGAATTAGGCAATATAATGCAAATGTTTGCACTTTAACAAAAGTGAGCTAAATTCGCAAAGTTCCAAGCAGTGGATGATGTGGGTGAGTGAAAGGAATGACTATTAACTTTGACTTATTATTCCGTAAGAGGATTACACTTGTTACGAAGATTAGAGTGGAGCATGTATCTACCTACTATGTAGTAACTTGTTTGCTTTATTTGCAATTAGTCGAAAGATTTTCATTTCCACAGATCCATTCCAAATTCGAGAGAGGTTTCTACAGTGCTGTTGACTTTGTTTAAATTTGGATGCCAGTAGCATTTTGAAACATGAATTCCAGAACTTTATACAACTCAGGTTATATGTGTCTTTCTTGTCCACTTCGCATAATGAAAAGGAAGCTGTTAAAGAATTTGGAATAAGTTAATGATAAAATTTCCCTGTGTACTCAATTACAATCATATTACCTTTGTCATTGTGCTTCTTATGTCCATGTTTCCGGGTCAGGAAATTGTTAGCTATAATTTGGCTTAGAAAAATATGCATCCTTCTCCTAAAGATTCGCATGCATACCGACATGCACAGACTTTTTCAGACTATATTTCTCTCATAGGTCAGGGTCGAGTTGACAAGTACAAAAAACGTCGAATTTAATGCGTGGAGTTATTGTCTATTTAACAGTGACAATGATAGAATTTTATATGAGACTCATAATAAATTGTACCCTCTTTGTTGTTATCATTAGCTAATTTGGCAAAGTTGATGAGCAATTTAACTAGGTATGTTTATTTATTCGATCAAGATTGGCCATCCTCTCTTAAATTGATAATCGATAATCGATACTTGACACTCCTCCAACATGACTGTCAACAATGCTTGTAGGGAACAACAAATTACAAGTTGCAATAAATTGCACGTTTCAATGCAGTTCACTTCTTCGCACTAAATATTAAACGATCACCGAATAAATTAGATGGGGTAAATATATTCTCCTTTAGCCATCCAAACATGCATTCCGCCCGCACTACTCCATTGTTACCGTGCTTCATCCCCATCTCTGCCAAGAGCCCAATAAAGATAATTTCATTAGATAATAATATGATTAGGGATTTTCATGCCATTGTAAACTCAAGGGCAAAATAGGACTCGCCAACAAAGTCGTTAACACATTTTTTCGCCAGAGCTTCTTCACTTTTTTCCTCACCAGCAACAAATCACAGAAATGGCTTTGATGATCCAAATGCAATATAATAAAATGCGAAATGGTACTGAACATTAAGCTGCATAAAAATAGTTATACATTCATTCGTGATAGGATAGGATACAATTGCCGATAAAAATTATTCTACAATAGTCTGATAGATCCGTTGCGATAATCTCTTGACAAGAAGATGAGGATGCTGATCGATGTAAAATGTTGCTGATCTTGTTATTTCACTTCTAATGCCATAATATATATTTCACCTTTTCATTCTACGTGCCACCAGCACCAACAACAGTCAGGCATGATCACAGAATAAAAAAATGATGATTCGAGATTCAAGGCTAGCCCTTAAGGGAACAAGAAGGGAAGACGATGAAAAATGTAATCTGTATTCTATTCCAACTTAATCATTCCATCTCTGCTATCATTTCATCCTCATCCTCGTTCACCTCATCTCCTAGAACATCTTGACTCGAAGTGATCGAAAACTCTTCAGGGATTATTGGCTGTTCAAGTGCACTTGCGGACTCGACTAACTGCAATTTGGAATGGAATGTGCTGCACACATTCTTCCTAATTATATTTTCTATTATCCTAATTCCAACTTTATATCTATAGGGGGAAAAAATTAAATTAGTCTAACAGGATGATTGTGATTAGATTATTCGAGAATGAAATATATCACCCTTTCCTCTCATCATCAGGATCATCACCATCAGGAAAAAATGCAATTTCCAAACTTCATTAATAGTTGTCAACCTTTAAATGATTAAAAGGTAACATCCTCCTCCCCTTTTCATCTCATCGTTAGAGCATCTTTTGATTTTATAAATCATCGTCATCTTCACATCATCAATATCAATATCCTCATATTTTACTATATTATATCACTTAACAATTGGAATAATCATGGCAGTAATAGAGGCAACAATGCAATTTGGTCCTTCATTAACATTTCCATTAATGTCTCAGCTCAGCCTTTGAGACAAGCCGGGGCAGGTGTGCAGGTTGTTAGAGCAGAGCAGAAAAGGTTACCTGTTCATTGTCTTGTAAGATCGGACAGGGAACATGATTAAAACAAATTTTTTCCCTTGTTAATTTTTTTTTACAATTTGCAATTTGCATTATGGAAAGATTACAACTTTAGATAAAATTGGGGATGAGCTTGGATGCGTGTGGTTTGGTTTTTTTTAATGCTCGCCATTATAATGTTATTAAATATTACAGTGTCAATGACAATGAAGAAGTTATGTTCCGTCATCATCAACGCCCGAGCGCATTGCCGGCACCCCATATAAGTTTGCTTACTTGAATGTAGTTTGCATATTGAAATTAAAATTACAAATGAATATGTATTACAATCCTCACAATGACAAATGGACATGGTTGCAAAAAAATAAAACAAATGAAGCGGCTCATCTTCAAATGTCTTCCTTTGGCAAGGAACAGAAAGAGTTGAAGGAGTGATTACAGTGATTGTTGTTGATTCTATTCTAGCATTGTCAATGTCATATAAAGTGAGTTATATATTCCAATTATACATTCCAATTCCAGATTGTAAAATGCCAAATGTCAGTGGTGACGATGACTAGACGATGGCGATAATGTTACGGTTATGATGACTTTGTATGCAAAACTATTTGTCCTTGCAGATGTGTATATTGTTGTTGATGAAGTTATGATGATGATGATGGCATGACGTGACATGATCTAATGAAATTGGAACATCATCCCATTTGCATTCAGATGTCACCAAACAAAAGAAAAAAACAAATTATTGATTTGGGATTCTTCTCCCGAAGTTGTTATTAGGGAGCCTTATAAGGGCATCAGGACATGCGGTGATGACGTATGTATTATTGCACTGATGAAGCTAATTTTGACAAGTTTAATCCACACAACAGAGAGCCCAATAAAACATTTAAGTACTCTTCATATCTAAATTTAGCATTCAGGATTAAATATTTAATTCGCATTTTAATAGCTAGAGCTCTTCTTGGTTCCACATCACCCTAATTGTGAAGAACCTTCCAAAACTACCAAAACTAATCATTTTGTCAGCTTTTGGAGGAGATATGACAAGAATTAAATCAACAGCCGAGGAAAACAATGCCCAAGTCTATCACATTTTGCAAGACAAATCAATGTCACATTTTTCATTCTAGAAATTCTTCTTCCCAAACAACAAGCCCCTTGAAGCCGCGTCCATTTTCCACTCTAATCTAATTTTAGATCATCATTATCATCAAGATACACATAATTGATATTAATATACCCTTCTATAAAGATTTTATAAGGTCGAAAGGGTGATCGTTAAAAATGTTTTGTCCAATTTAATAATCCACTCCACAACAGCGACAGTGAAGCATGTTGAGTTGGACTGTCTGTGATGAAATAGAAAAATTGTAAATTGATGAAGGAAAGTAAAAAAAATCATAGGAGGAATTCAATTTATTACCTTCACCATCATATCTCATCATCATCGTCAATTCGTCATTCATATACCTACCCATACTTGCAAAAGGTGGATAGTAGACATTATCTTTGAAGTTTACAGGGAAGGGGCTGTGATTTTGGGATTTTTTTTTGCGACTTTGTTGATAAATTGTACAATAAAAATAGTTATGTTTTTTTCTATGTTTTGTGAGCATGTCCCTGCTCTGAACATGACGCTTCTTGGTGGAATAAAATGATATTTTATTATTTTATCCTAAAGGGATCATCTTCTTCAACTCATCTCATGTTATATCATGCTACGCAATGTCACTCAAATTATTATGATTATCTAACTTTTATTACCACTTTTATGTACTTCAAATGAACCTTTATCTATTTTAGTTGCCTATCTCTTCACTTTATATATTAATTTTCATGTAAAAGCAAGAGCATAAATATTATACTTGAAAACGCGTGCATAGCACAAGTGCAAATGCAAGTTTCGTAAAAAATAATTCTTACATGTTTTCGTCAAACAATTATTATTGACCTCTTGTTAAATTATTTTTATAAAATCCACAATCCACACACATGTGGGTAGTTAAAGCAAAGCGAAATCACGTACCAATTTGGAAGAGAGAAGGGAAGAAATATAAAAAGTTTAATTATTTTTTAAGCTATTGCATTATTAGCTTCAATGACATTGAACTGGTTTTAAAAGGGATACCCTAGAACGCAAACATTGTTAGCAAAATGTCATTACAGTTACATAATACAAAATTATTTGAGCCCTTAATATCCAAAGATAAGAAGAGCAAGTGTTGCCACTTGCAATGTTTGCTTTCATGTAGCGATTTTGATTTAGGAATTTTACATAATTAAAACTGAACAAGTGCGAAGCAGAAGGCAGATGGGATTATAAATAAATATCTTACATAACAAATGCATATTGTGCACCTAGTTGTGTTTTTTGCGCATGGGACCATGCAGCGATTAAAATGCATAAAAGGAAATGCAAATTTAGAAGAAAAAATGTTTTTAGAATCATCTTCCTCGTAAAAAGACTTAAGAGGAAATTTTACATGATTTTTATCCCTCTTCCCCGCGATACAATTTTGATTCGTAAGTACTCTCCGAGCAATCTGCATTTTCGCTTATGTCTTACTTACCTTGTGGATAATTTTAGCTGCAGTAAAACCCACGAAAATTCCTTCGCATGATTTAATGACTCACTCGTACTCGTGTTATTCCATTTTTTTATAGGTTGCATACGTTGCATATTTGAATCTTGACAAGAATGGGAAGAAATGTGTTTTTTCTTCTAAAAATATGATTACGTAAACACGAAAACAAGCATTCAACTTTCTTTCAATTTATACCTCACCCAATCTCCATTCCATCTCCCTCCCCTCCTGTTTGAAAATAGGAAGCCAAAAAACGAGCTCAGCAACAAAGTTATTATTTACCGTTTTTACACCCCCTCCCCCTCCCCTCTTTTCACTCAATTCAATCGTGAAAGAGGATCAGATAAAGCCGACTAACTGAACATTATTATGAGTGAATGAGTGTGTGTTTGATATAAGTTGTTTATGGATGCTGAAGCTGATATGAGGATGAATCAGGTAAAATATGGTATTATCAAATCAATTATGATATTATGATTATGATTATGACACAGCAAGCAAAAGCTAGAAAGTCACGCCAGCTCAACTTGGATTGAATGGAGCAGCATGAGTTATACAAATTCCCTTTCTTTGAAAATGTATAAAAGTAAATATACCTATTTACTTACTTAAGATGACTCGCCATATATTTGCTATTTAGCACTTTATACCCGTCTTTTGCAAAAGTTTTTTTTTTGTATATTTGTAAATATGAAAGAAAGACCACACTCACCTTGTATAAACAGAGCAGAAAACAGTTTTGTAATTTGTTTCCTGTTATTACTTAATTACTAGTGGCGTCAGCAAAAAAAAAGCTAAAAGATACATTTTATTTTGGCATCTTATCAGTTATCATTATCATTATCAAGTATCTGCAATCTACACTATGCAGTAGTATCAAATAGGAGTAGCGAAATAATAATAAATGCTCTCATCGTCAGAGGAAAATGTAACAATTGGGTTGGTTCATTCAAACTTACTATTTAAAAAAGTACTCATGACAGTAATGGCAGATGCACAATGAAAGGAGCTGCAAGAAATAATATTTTTCGTGCAATGTGACATGACACACCACATGAGATAATATATCTAAATTTGCACGAAATTAGCCTTTCATTTTGGTATTTTATGTAAGAGTAGGAAAATTGCCGAGAAGACTACATCGCCACTTTGTACAATATGCTTTTATTCGCTATGCTATGAAAGGATATTATATAAAAAGTAATTTAGTTTTTCATTTTATTTTAAGGATCTCATCTTATATCATTAATTTTTAATTAATTCTTGAAGTTGGAGGAGATGTTGTAATTTTAATTATGGAAAGAAAGCAAAGTAGCCTGCTCCATTTTGTTACGATGAAATTCCTCCAATTCTCAAATTATCTAATATATGGATTTTGTGCGTAGGTAGGCATACTGTTTCGATATTGCCCGGAAGAGGGTCAAAGGTTTGAATTATTGGCCGGCATTTTTCTGTATTGTATCTTATATCGAATAAGCTAGGCCAGAACCAGAGCAAAAATTCAAACAAGATAATTCTTAAATAGGTAAACTGGTGCGGTATGTAGTAGTAGTTTGTACCATGTCATGTGCCGTTTCTCTAATAATATGCTTTATTACTATCATCCTCCAAATGATAACCGTATAAATGTAAAATGCACCAAAAATGCATTTTTCACATGAATAGACAGATTTTTACTTATAAAAATAATTCCAAAGTGTAATACTGCAGCTAGAGCCAAAGCCATTCCTCTCTCTCTGACTGCTTCATAAAACCCAAAAAGAAAGTGTCACGAAGTTCTCCAAAAGTGAAGTCACGACTTTATAAATTTGGGTGTTTGGGGCAAGGATTCATATCATCGTAATAGTAGTTCTCTCCCTTTACAATTCATTTGATATAGACTCTCATATACTCCCATCATCCCATATTTTATCGAACAACGAAAATTCACTCTCCCACAAATAGGTAACCCTTCTTCTTTCTGAGTTACATATTCGAGCAGCAACCACAGCATAATATGATAATCCAAAATTCGACATGGTGGCAAAATGTTCGCAAGAAAATATGTAGTAAATTTATATATTCCGAGTTGATCTCTCAGGTTTGCACCTGAAATTCTTACTGCCTGTATATCCCATGAAATGCCTAATTCCATGCCCAATGGACATCAATTGATTTGAAAGATATTATGAGTCAATAAGGTTTACATGATTTGATTATTGATTGTGATTGGGGGACTGTGAAAGATGTGACATTCCAATTTTGTTATCATCATATGAAGCATAAATTGCACATAGGGATGTTGTTACCATTTTAAAACAATAAAATTGCATAATATAGTTAGTTAAGCTCACTGTCAGCAATATGAATAATCGCCTTCCTTAACCATGATCCACTATGATTTGGCCGAAAATACCTATTAGCTCATCTTCAACATGCTTTTTTGACAGTTTAGTCATGATCAAGAATGAGGGAATTTAAATGGTTTAAACGATAGCGCACATCCCCTTTAGCATACCTCGATTCAACATAATATTCCTGACCATCTCAAGGCAATGTTGAGCTTGCAAAGTCTCCTACAATAATGCTAATTAAATTACGTAGGTACTTATATTTCCTTCCGTCAAGCTCGGCTAATTTGTTAATTTAAAATATGACGATTAATGAATCTCGATAATCGTAAACTGTTAATGCAAGGGTAGTAAACGATTGAAATTCCAAATACGATATAATAAAATTAAAATCTAGAAATACGCTAAACTCAAAAATGACTATATGACCTATTCCACTTTGAGGAAAAATATAGATACCTAAGTAAAGTATATCTATTCATTAAAGAAGGGAAATTGTTGCAGGCTTCGCATGTGAAAAATCAAACATGCACCAAATCTCCCAAACATTTTTATCTAGTTAGTTAGTATAAAAGATCTATCAGAATGTATGAGAATGCACAATGCCCCATATTTGTGTTGACAGAAGAACTATTAATTGCAGTTATCATCCCATTGGCTGCTGCTAATCGATCTCATTCATTTACAATATAACTTTTGTTAGATTTAGAATGTTATTAGTCTGTATTTTGTAATATTTAAGTCAACCCATTTTAGAATATTCGAGTCAACCCA